>APFE031083855.1:769-33274 GCA_000404065.3 Pinus taeda
CTTTCTTCATGAGACATCAAAGATCCAACCAATTCATCAAACTGTAGTTTTGTTAAATCCTTACTTTCTTCCATGATTATTGCAACATGATTCCATCTATGTGTTAAAGATCTCAATCATTTTTTAATTAAAACTTCATTACTTACAGCTTCTCCAAGTGTAGCCATTTTATTGGCCACATCTTTGACTCTCACACAATAGTCACTGATACTTTCAGCTTCTTGCATCTTCAAATTCTCGAACTCTCGCTTCAATGTCTGAAGCTTAACCACCTTAACTTGATCACTACCTTGGTAAGCTTCTTGTAGAGTCTCCCAGGCAGCTTTGGCAGTTTTTGCTCCTGATATTCTTGGAAATAAGCTCTTACCAAGAGCTATCTGAATGTGAAACAAAGCTTGAGCATTCTTCTTCCTTGCTTCCTTTCTTGTTGTTCTTTCATTGGCTGTAAGAACATTCCAATCAGCTGGCTCCTCATATCCTGATTCAACAATCTCCTACAAATCTTTTCCAATCAAAAATGTTAGCATCTTAATGCACCAATAATCATAATCGTTCCCATCAAATTCTGGAACTAGCATCTGCTTAGAATTCAACATGATTAACTTTGGCGAAATTCCAACAATACAACTTTAACCCAAAACAATTTTACCTGCTCTGATACCACTGGTTGAACATGAAATAAATTATTTAAGCAAATTGAGAAGCCAACAATACTATGAAGAACAATACATATAAAAAATATAGATAAAACAATTAAAAAACACAGTGACTGTGTGAGCTACAAACTTCTGCAAATCTCATATATTGATTCAACTGTTAACTACATTATTAAATAGTAAACCTATTACTAAAATCCACTCTGGAATAATTCTACTGCAATTACAACTAATTTCTAGCACTTTCCAGCAGCACTGACCACCCTAACAATCCGCTGCTTTAATCCCTAACAATCTGCTGCTTTATTTTTGCAGAGAACACAAAATCTGCTGGCTACTTTGTCAGCATTTTACATAACTAATTAAGCATTAATTCTAACATTACTTTGGAGATTACTTTTGAGATTAGATACTTTAAGAGAAACAATACCATCCATAAATTATAAAGTAATACATATATATATAAGTTTATAAATGGCGATTAATCTGTCACTGCCAGTACCCCGTAACTCTTTTAAGAGCAGAACCTATTTAAAGCCATGGTAGCACTCGAAATCAAGTTGCCAAGGCCTGTAACTCAGTGTTCTTCCTGATGTAATTCGTGTCGACCCTGAGTAACCTGTAACTGTTGAAGCACTTCATCAGTTCTTGTTGATAAAGAAGCCAAAATGTTACTAGTTACCAAGTGACTAGGTCAATATATTATTTTCAGATTTTCTAAGCCATAGAATTAGACTCTCGCTATCACAACAAGATTAATGTTGTTATAGTTAGTAGTTTATAAGTCAGATATTTACTATTGTGAGGAGCTTACTTCATAAACCTTATCACAATATGCTAAGGATAATTTTTGTGAAATTTAAAACCAGGTAAAAAAAGGATAACGCCCCTAATATCCAACCACAAAATCATCCCACTAAAAAAAATTCAATTTCAAATTAGACAAATCTAGACAGACAAAAATTCAAATTCAAATCCAACAAACCCTATAACTTAGACGGCAAGTCATACACACGATTACATTATAGATTGAAGAAGCAACTTCAAAATTACTTATAAACGCATGAAGTATATCAACCTCATGATTTCCTTTCTTCTAGTTGTATTGAGAGCGTTATAGGACACTAGCGCCATCATCATCATTATATATACTCCAAAGCCATACAGATTGCTTAGTTCCCACTTGTCTTTCCTGCATCAAAATTTCCTATTGCACTGTAAGGAAAACCTGTGAACCAACGCCCCTTCTGCACGTGAAAACAATATGGATTATCTTTCCATAGCTAATTAGGAAAGCATAGTATGTCATGTTACAGGACTTTTAAGTATGTAAGAGGGGTTCAACCTCATGATTTCCTTTGTTCTAGTTGTATTAAGACCGTTACAGGACACTAGGGGTATCATCATCATTATGTATACTCCAAAGCCATATAGATTGCTTAGTTCCCACTTGTCTTTTCTGCATCAAAATTTGCTATTGCACTGTAAGGAAAACATGTGAACCAAAGCCCCTTCTGCAAGTGAAAAAAAAATATGGATTATCTTTCCATAGCTAATTAGGAAAGCATAGTATGATGTCGTGTTATACTATTTTTAATTATGTAAGAGGGGTTTATTGGTGGAAATGTATGGTTAGACAATATTAGTCATTATTACATAAAACTAATTATTATTAGATATTTTTTTATATAATTGATATTTAATTATAATTAGAGGTTTTTAAAAGTCAGTACAAAAATATTTTTATTAATATAAAAGATTTTAGATTGATAATATATGATGGTCATATGATATGACCATAGACAAAACAAGTTTAAGGATGGCCATGAAACAAAGTACACAATATATACAGAAAACCAAAAAACAGAAGCATTGAAATCAGGCAGCTTGGGGCTGATCATGAGTGGGTCATTTCCTTCATCCCTTCTCTTGCTATTTTGATCCAACCTTCTTGAGGTGTGGCCATGAAAGTTACCTTAAGATTAAGATTGTTCTGACAATCTAAGGAGGCATCGTTCTTAGAGCCTAAGGAGGTTGATTCATGGATACACTTCGTGGCACTCCTTAGAACATTATCACTGAATTTGTCTCTCCTGCCTCACAAAACTTGGATCTCCTAGTCTCATTCAGGAGGCTTTTGAAGATCTGAAATTTGGGACTCATTTGATGGGAGCATGTTGTCATCAGACTCATAATCTTCCTGATTGGAGGAAGAGGAATCCTCCTCTTCTCGAGAAGGAAGGCTGCATGGCTTCCATGCTTTAGATCTCGTCTTCCATTGACTGGTTTTTGAGAACAAGAGTTTTGAAGATGACCTATTTGATGGCAAAGTAGACACAGAAAAGCAATGTTCTAGCTGTTGGGTCCAGTGAAAATCACCTATTTTTAAATTAATTTTGTGAAGCAACCCTTTGTTGATGTTGAATTCTATGCAAATCCTCCCATAGGTGAAGACTCCAGACTTACCTCGCAAGAGATTTGGGGCCAGAAAATGACCCATGGTGTTTACAATAGCCAGAAACACTAAAGAATGTCATAGATGGGTTTGCAAATTCAAGAGCGAACCCAAATGGGTAGCTTTGTGATCAAAGTTGTGCAGGGGTCAAAAAATAGAAACCAAGGGGTTAGGAAGAGCCCATCTTTTTCCAAACCCTTGGAACAGAAGAGGACTTGAATGGATCAGTTGGCAAAGGTGTTATACCTGGCCATAACCCATTCAAACTACAGATGAGGCCATTACGTGTTAACAACTCTAGATGAGTGATTTCCACCCATTGAAACTACATATGAGGTGAGGCCATTACCTGTTAACAACTCTTAGGTTTTATCGAGATCTGGATGAGTAATTTCCATTGAAGGGACATCCTCAGCTTTGTCTACTATAAAAGAACCAGGGATCAAAATATAGGAACCAAAGGGTTAGGAAGAGCCCAGCTTTTCCTAAACCCTTGGAACAGAGGAGGACCCTACATGCCTTGGTCCAAGTTGAATGGATCCAAAGGTAAAGGTGTTGTAAGTGGCCATAACCCATGAGGCCATTACTTGTTAACAACTATAGATTAGTGATTTCCACCCATTGAAACTACAGATGAGGTAAGGTCATTACCTGTTAACAACTCTTAGGTTTTATCGAGATCTGGATGAGTGATTTCCATTGAAGGGACATCCTCAACTTTGTCTACTATAAAAGAACCAGGCACAGTGTGGGCCTGAGCTGCTTTACCTGAGGGTAGGGGCATTCCTGAGGTAGAACTGCACTTTGGGGAACTTGGTTTGGTACTGTCTTTGTAAGAAAAAGTTTAGGAAAAAAAAAGGCTTTCCTAAAGCTCCCGGAAGTACCAACAAAATTGTTACATCCCTGCATATAATATAAACAAAGAGAAATCATTGTAATCCAGAGATTACTCCTATTTTGAATTCCAACCATAACTTGAGGTCTTTTACAATATTCATATATTTGACTCAAAAAAACATCCAATACCCGGAAATCAATCTAATCGAGATCTGAAAAAAGCTCAGAAAATCTGATGCGGTGACAAGCTCACCCTTCTCACCAGCCGCTTCCCCAGCAGCAAGTTGCTTCAGAACCCCCGCGCTGGATGTTTGCACCAGGGATTCCGTCCAGAACTGAAAGTGGCACCTATGTTTTGCCAACAGTCTCGAACAGTCTAGCAAAAGGCCGATCGAGGTAATTTCCAGAAAAGCTCGAAACCATGACCGAACCCCGTGAGGGGCCTTGGCATTTGCAACCCGAACGTGATGCTGCTGACTGGCCAAATAGACGATGGTTTTGGGAGTTCGTCAACGAGATTGGGGTTAACCCTGCGCTCGATTGTTACCAGTGCCATACGAGCTGTGAAACCCTACCGTTCGATGTGTTCGATGCGTCATTCGTTCTCGCAATTATTAATCTTAACATTTATAAATATAACACAGGGAAAAAATATATTGTTTAACTTTAATCAATTCAACGTTATCTCTGAAGTCATATATCAATTGAACATAACTTATCTCTAAACTAATATATGGATGGATTTACTGATCATTTCATAAACAAAGTCATTATAGGGTCCAATGCGTTCCGGTAGAATTCAAGCACAACTCCAACCGAAAGCCTTTTCTTTGCAATGATCCGAAGGTATTGAGCATAACAACAGTTAAGATCCCAAACTTTTTCTTCTACCTTCACCGTTGTTTCAGCAAGCCATATGGTTAATGACCTCGAAATTTTATCGTCCCCCAACTTTTCAAGAAATAACAACTCGAATTATTACCTGTTATCAATTGTGTTCATTACTTGGTTATGAAACCATGAGGGTGGTCTTCCTGGGAAAGGTAAAGACAAAAGTCTGCAAACTACGCTTTATATAGAACATTTAGTAATTGCTTAATCTGCATGTATGTTGTAAGGTGATCTTTGGCCAAACGAGATTCATCAAATTCGAATGTTGTAAGCCAGGTAAAGTACATAAGCGGACGTAGCTAATGCTGCTAAGAGTAAGTAATGCTGGGAATGCCACTATAGACTACCCGCCTTGCATGATACAGCCAAGTATGATGTACTCATTCTTAAGTTCACTACGGAATACTTGTAGATAGGGCATGAAGAGCGTTCGGTGCATAAAGACAGATCCAAGTAAAATCAGAAGTGCAGTGTTCATAGGCTGGCAGCCTGCCCACCTATAGACCTAGACTATTTGGATTCATAAGGCGCTTAGGAGGTATTGCTAGGAACCCTTCTATTCTCTGGGCGGGATGGCTTGGCTTGGCATGGCATGGCATGGCATGAAACATACTGCTGAAGTGTTTACTAACTACCTGTAGACCAATTGGATGAATGAAGAAGAAGCGCTCAGGGAGTCGATCGATATATTTTTTAAATCCATAAAAGATTCTCGCTGTTTGAAAGCCATCTTCCACGGCCAAGAAAGTGTCGGTTATGTACCGTGAATAGAATGTGGGGGAGACATTATTGTAGGGCCCTTTTTCGATTGGCTTCACTTTGGTATACGACCATGATGTATATCTTGGATGGTTTAATGATTTGTCACATTGATAAACATTTTTGAACTTTTGTTTATACAGAGATGAGAGTATATAACTGGTTGATTTTTTGATTTATATAGAAATGTTAGCGAGAGTAGATAATGTTATATTAGATCTAATATTTTTGTGATTTATATTGATAAAAAGATTGTTTTTAGGATTAATCACATAATTGAATTTGGTTGATCTTTTGAACCAACTAATGTTGTTGATCATTTGGACAACAGTATTAATAATTGTTATTTTAAAATTAAATAGATTGAATGATGCAATCTATTTTCTTATTTAAAGTATTTTTTATATGATGCTACATATTTTCTTATTTTAGTAATTGAATTATTAGTCCCTGCATTTGTTCATACATAAATAAAACCTTTACAAAAAACAAAAAATATTAAGTTTATTTTTGATATATCTTATGTAGACTTTTTTTTAAGGTTCTATCAGTTTATTCATGAGATCATAGTGGTATCAATGTTATTCGAAATAGACAAGCCATCTTCTTTTTAGATTGGATTTTATACAACGTATTCATTTTAGTTGGGGTATGACTGCATCTTTACCGATCAACCAAATAGTAGCAAGACTAGTATCATTGAAAGCAAAGTGTTTTTGTCATTTTCAAATTGGTATCATAATTGCAATTCTGATAAACATTGTAGAAATTAACATTATTTTATATTATCCCTCAAATACCTAGTTGGAAATTCATGTGGTGATATGAACTCTCTATCTACGAACGTGGCTGCATCAAGACTGAGCATTACAAAATCAAACGAGCAATTCCACTCCAAATTTCGCGAGAATAGTGAATCTACACTATATTTGGAATGCCGTACCTATTTCTAAACCATAGCCTCAAAACCCTAGTTGCACGAAGGAGCTTTATTGAATGTAAGGTTATCTAATTTTTGCTTCAAAAGCCTAGAAAATGAATACTGCATTTAAGATGGATTTTTGAGAAACCATCATTTGGAAATATTCAATTTTATATACAACATATGTGGAAGAAGCCTATTAGTTTTATTTTATTTTTTTATGGAATATGTAGGTGTTGACGGTGTTGGGCGCACCAACATTCACACGATTACCAGTAAGAAGTTCCAACTAGACCTCAGACCGTTATGAGTAGGAGTCCCAACAGTGGGTGGTAATGTAGTGCCTTGACCGCAGTAGCGTGAAGAGATAAGTATAGTGACTTTGGGGTGAAGCAAGTGTGCGACCTTGCAACGAGTCAAGTGACATGCATGGGGGTTCTAACACAGTGGGGGGAAAGGAAATGTGCCCCTTAGAAGCTTGTAATAATGCACAACCTGAAAGAAACACACGAGCAAAATGAAATCACAAACTAAAATGTGGAATAGTCCACAAACCAAAGTGATGGGTTAATCCAACAACACACATTCAACAAGATTCATACAATTGAATACAAATTAGTTCATAAGAAAATGCATAAGCTAAACAACATACATTGTTAAAGAAACCATAATAGTCCAACTACAATAACAACACATGCATGAAAGCGTGTTGGATCTGTTATTATTATGATAAGTGAGAGTTTCATCCATACATACACCATTGACAACCATTAGCCCCAATGGTGGAACATTACAGTTAAGATCATTTGCTCCTCCAAAGAAGTATACTCGCTCAATGATGTGGAGAAGCCAAGGATCGTCACAATACTCTCAAGCCTTTTATAAGCCTAAGCTTGGCTCCCAAAAGTTTGTTCTATGAGTTATGAGGTTCCATTTATAACAAAGGGTGGGGTGACCCTTGACATCCCCTTTGTGACTCTGTCGGTCCTCATGACTCTTCAAATTCTTTACAAATAACTCATTACATTACATGGTGACTGTTCACATTCTAGTAATGACCCCTCGAATTTCACTTACAACATATTAACAAATAATATACATTTTCCACATGTACCCATGTGAGACAAAATAGGGTAGAGACAACAGAACAAGACAAAACACTATGACTCAAAAGTTTGGGGAAAGACCAACTCGGCAACCTCCACTTTATGCTTCTTGGTCACATACTGATGCTAGGCTTGGTACTGTGTGATGATGTTCCCAAAATGCTTGATGGTGTCTTTCTGATAGCAGACTCTTGCTTCCATAGCTTCTGGGTATATGGTCTTGGAACCTTTGTCCAACTCATCCTCAGGAATGCGAAACATGGTTTTGACCAGAACAAGACCACCAATGTAGTTCTTCATGTTTTGTGAGCACAACTCCAAGTCATCGTTGGTGGCCTCTCGCCTTAGTTACTCCATGTACGTGTGGATCTCTAGCTAGGCTTGGTTCTTATGCTTAGCTTCGGTGACGGAATCGATCGACGGGATATTAAATATGGTTTTGACCAGAACAGGACCATCAATGTAGTTCTTCATGTTTTGTGCACTCAGCTCCAAGTCATCGCCAGTGGCCTCTCGCCTTAGTTTCTCCATGTCCCTGTGGATCTCTAGCTAGGCTTGGTTCTTGTGCTTAGCTTTGGTGACGGAACCAATTGACGGGATCTTGTGCGTTCTTACCATGAAATCCAAACTCTTATACAACCATGCATATGAAGCATGTATGCTCGTGATGAACGGGACAAGCTGCTCATAGTTCTGGATTAACATCTGAGGCTTTTCTTTGTCTATCTTTGCCTACGGCTTCATCATCTTTGGCAAGTAAATCGAGGCCCATTTGTACCGCATTGTCCATTATTGCACATGGTTAATGGCAGCATGTATGTCCCTGAGAGTTTGGACAAACCTTTTGCTCTGCTTCTGTAAGCCACAAAGATGGACAACCGTCTTATGCACGGTGGAAAATCCGTCATAGAGCTTCTGCGTGGTAGTCTCAACTGTTGATACTTCAAAAAGTATCACTTTCCTCTTCTCTGCCATTGCGGAACCTGCGCTCTTCTCTTTGGATTGTTCTACCTCTTGCCTCGGTGCCTGCAAGTTCTTTGCCATCTGTTCATTCTCATGGAACTTGACATTTGAGCTCATGGCTACTGCATAAGCTAAAGTGGAATCGACCATGGAAACTGGATGCTCTCTGACATCTGACACTATCACCCTTTCCTTCATGAATGCAAGTGATGCATGATCATTTGGGAAATGGTTTCTCCGCGCTTGTACAATCTTCTTCTTCAACTCATCGAATGATAGATTGCACACATCCATCATTGGATCATCATCAAGGAGAATAGCCTCTCTTTGCTCAGTCAGGACTGGTTCTGACACTGTAGGTGGTGGAGAATGAGAGGTGACCTCGAGTGCTCTTGGCATGAGGTCAATGTCTTGGTCCTGTGGTTCCTACCCCAACTCCATGTCCGTCACTTCAATCAGTTGCTCAATCCACTGAGCAAGCTCCCGATCCTACATTTGTTCACCCTCTTCTTCAGCTACCAGTTGTTCTGACTCCTCAACCAGTATCGTCGTTTTTTGTTCTGTCATCACGCCTTTCCTTTCTTCATATACCTATTTCTATTTCTCTTCCCTCTCTCCTTCTCAGCTCCTGCTCTTCCTTCAACTTCTTCTCTGTTTCCAACAACTTCTGTTCTGCTTCCTCCAGCCTTTGCTTCTCTTTCTTCCTTCGCTTTGCTCTCTTTAGTTGCTGCTCCCTCTTTTCCTTGGCTTCCAAAGCCGCATTCTCAGTGATAGGATCTGCTTTCATCTTTTATCTTTTCTCGGCCTCTGGTTTCTTGACAATCTTCCTCTTTTCTTTCTCCTGCACCGAATTGTTTCTTATTGCTACTGTTGTTGTTTCTTCCTGCGTTGTTGTTGCCTGTAGAAGATCTTTCCAAGTTGTGGTTATACTGACTCCTCAACTAGGATGGGTGTCGTTTGTTCTGTCATCACGCCTTGCCTTTCTTCTTATACCTATTTCTGCTTTTCTTACCTCTCTCCCCTTCTCAGCTCCTGCTCTTCCTTCAACTTCTTCTCTGTTCCCAACAACTTTCGTTCTGCTTCCTCCAACCTTTGCTTATCTTTCCTCCTTCGCTTTTCTCTCTTTAGTTGTTGCTCCCTCTTTTCCTTCGCTTCCAAAGCCGCTTTCTGAGTGATAGGATTTGCTTTCATCTTGTATCTTTGCTCAACCTCTCGTTTCTCCAAAATCTTCCTCTTTTCTTTCTCCTGCATCGAATTGTTTCTTATTGCTACTGTTGTTGTTTCTTCCTGCGTTGTTGCTGCCTGTAGAACAGCGTTCCAAGCTGTGGTTACACTGACCAACTCGTGGAGCTTGGAATCGTTGTAACAATATCTCCAAGGGTCCTCCTCATGACAATGAAATGTCCTGTGGATCCATGGATGGTACACCTTTGTGGTTCTTGAAAATATCATGGGGATCATATGGATTATAGTCTTTGGTGCTGAATTGGAAGTTCAATATATCCTTAGCTTTGACATCTACATCCTTCAAGTTCTTAATCTTGTATAATCCAATCCGAAAAGGAAGGGTGGGCCATGGTGCCTTTTTCCTTCTATGCGATCCCGTTGATAACCCTGTGGAGATGTTGTATGAGACCTCTTGCATGACCAACTTGTTCGTGGGATACCTTGATAGAACATGTGGAGGATTCTCCCCATCAAATATCCTGATAAACGTGCCACTAGGTGAGGCATACCAATCTTCAATGTCAAGTTTTTCCTCGATCACTTCTTGGGACATGCAAGGTGGATCCTCCTAAAAATCAACTTGTACATCAGGATGATGAAATGGTTAGTCATCATCGCCATAACTCCTCGGTCACTGCAGTGAAAAGCAACTTGCAATAACTGTTCATGGCAAACCCTTTTGATGTCCATGTCCAACTCATGCCACGAAACTGATGTTGAGCACATATTGCATCAAGTAAATACATGAACATGTAAACTCTCACTTCCTCAACTTTGGGTAGATTCCGAGAGTTAGTCACATGGACTTTCAACTGAAGAGCCAACAAATCCGACCAGTTGAATGGCTTTCCATCACTCACCAGCTAGTCCAACGTAACCACCCAATTTTCATGAAATTTCTTCATGCTCTTTTGCCCATATAATCAGCGCGCAAAGATGATCAAGAACTATTAAGCGTTCCAAAGAGACTTTGTCTTGTAAACATGATTGGGTGTCGTTCTCAACTTCGACGACTCTTTCACCCAGTGCTTTACAATATCTTTGGTGTTCACAAAGCTATGGGTGGCATAGAAAGGTGTGTCCATGTGGTTCACCGCCTGAGGTAAATGATACATCAGATGATAGTTCTCCATCTTGAAGGTGTAAAACTTTATTCCATTGGCACAGCTCAATGTCATAGTCTCTTGATCTGTGTGTGAGACAATCCTTTGGATGATGTCCACACATGGGAAGGCGGGGTAACTGAATGCAACCTTGTGTAAGCCTAACAGGGGGATACTGATGTAAACTTGTCAATCCTATAAGTCTTCCTTGAAGTACTCTGCAAAGGTATCCTTGATTTCCTACCATGTTAACTTCATGCCCTTCTCAATGAACAGTTGAGTGTCTGTATAAACTAGAAAATTCACTGACACCTACTCAACTACTTCCCCAGTGCTACACTAAACAGTATCCTTTGGTGCAGCTCTCTTAGAGGCCATGTTACTTGTAACTGCTATAGAGTTGCTCATTAATTGTTGTACCTGGAGACAAGGAGAACACTCATGGCATGCAAATGTTAGCTTGAAACCCAAAGTGCTTCAAGAACCAAACCAAGCAATAAACTGGGAAAATGTTGGCAGGGATTGCGCAATCTTGGCTCACAGAGGTGCCTCGCTTCCGGCTAGAACTACGCAATGCACATTCCCAACTGTCAGTGGGGAGGTCTTGCTGACTAGAACTATGCAATGCACAGTTTAGTCTCGTCACAGTGCAAGAGAGACTGCGCATTGCACAATCTCAGTGACCAAGGCTTCAGTCTAGCTCCTAGAGCTGCGCAGTGCACAGTTGGAGCCAGCCCTAGGCAACCTCTACGCAATTTCAAAATCCAAGGCCGAGGCCTTGAGCTCTAGAAATGCGTAGTGCATGCTTGGGAAAATGAGATCCCGGCCAAGGAAGCCCATATCTCCCCAAGGGGAGTGAAAAATCGATCAGATCTGAATGATAGTGCGATGCTAGGTGTAGATCTAAGTGAATGTTGATGCATGCAAGTGAAATAAGTGCAGAAATCAATCAAACTGAAGGAAAAAAAAAGCATGTGGTTGTCGCTTCAACGATGACCGTTAGTACAAAAACTAAGTGATGCATGCAACACTTTGGAAAGGAAATGCAAAACATAAAACAACACTTCTACAATCTAAAGCAAGTTAAAACGACAGTGGTCGTTCACCAAAATGAGTGAAACAAAAATATCACAAGCTAAACAAACAAAAGCGACTGAAAAATAGCAAAAGGCTAGAAAAGTAAGAATTACCCAGAAAAGCAACGACGATCGCACCTGTTGTCACACACTGCAAAATGTGTTTTCAGTTGCACATAGTGCAAAAGAGAACTGAAGTATGAAGCCATACTCCAAGCTACAGAAGCTCTCAAAGCGAAATTAGACCCTCTCCATTGGATAGTGCTCGGAATTAGCTTTCAAACAGTATGCGAATGTCCTAGAGTGGACTCTGGAATCAATGGCTAGAGCATATTGAAGTTTTCCTTTCAAAATCAGAAAACAAGGAGAAAATGCCTAAGCTTAAAATCTTGGGTCGTAGCATATCGGTGATCCCGCAAATCGAAAGTCCCGACATATCAAAGGTCCCACGCATTGGAGGTCTAGAGCGATATCGACATATCAGCAGTCTGCGGGTCCAGACCATATCGGCGATTGATGATAGGCGTTTTCAAAGTGTCAATCTTAACAAAGTTGCGATTAGCAAACGTCGATAGTGTTAAAGCATTAGGATTGTGCCTTCAGAGTTAAAGCGCCGACGAGAGCCTAATGTAGGTTAACAAAGGATTTTAACGTAAAACCAGGGAGGACCGGGTCTTTTCTCCCTCCTCCAACGGGACGCGTGGCAATGTAAGATTGGTTCTGATAAGGGACATGCGATAGCTAACGTCAGCATGATGCAACAGTATGATGGACACATGGCATGCTAATTCAACATTTTGAGGGGTCATAAGGGGTCAAAACAAGGTGACACATGTCACCAGTCACAAGGTGACACGTGGCAGAGGATGACGTCACATCGAAGATTGCAAATCGACGTTTGCAGGTTGAGGCATGTTGTTACACAAAGTAAAACCTCCGATTGTGATCCACCGATAAAGGGGCTCCAATACAGGGGTTGGCCCGCAGTCACATAAAGAGCCAAAGAAACCAAGGGCTAAGCACAAAGCATGATCGATGATCGACGAAATTAAAATGACGCATCACTCCAAGTTAAATCCCCAATTTGAAAATGCTGATTGAGGGGATCTGATCTAAGGGCTAGCCCTTAGGCAAGAGGAACTTAAAGGACTAGGCGCGCTAAACCATTTACAAAGGAAAAGTATCTCCTAGGCTAGAACAAAGGGCCTTAGCGACTCAAGGCTAAGAACCAAGTCATTGCTCCCAGTCATATCATGAGAACTACAATAAGGCGCTAAACCAAAGGGGACCAAGGGACATTGGAGCTCACTATTTTATAACGTTTTTAAGACTAAAGGTCTGATGCAGTGATGTCCCGATAGTATGGTACAGAGCTTTGAAGGCATATGGGTCGGCAGCTAAGGCATTGAATGCAGGGATGGAGCAGTGGGAAATCAGTATGGGTTGATCCTATGGAAGCCTTTGTAACAAGAAACCTAGGAAAACAATAGCCACATGAATGAATTTGACTACTTTGCTTACACGAATTCAGAGAGTAAATGGAAATACGGGACCCAAAAAGACTTAATGGCTCAGCATGGAGCTCCATTCAGTCATATTGTGAAGAACTTCCAGGAAAATATCTGGTTCTTCTCTAGAACAAGCAAACACAGTTGATCGCTACCAACTCGAAAGAGTGGAGAAGTCAGGAAATTAAGCCGAAAACAACAGGAACCGGCCAAGCAGCAGGAGAAGCACACTAAGGCAAAGATGTGGCGTGATCAAGGGCAATCTCAGAAATGGCATAGGAATACTTCCTCCATCATCTTTCCATTTTCAGTTTTCTATTATTCTGTAATTTTTGTGTATTTTCAAGAAAGGAATCAAATCCTTCACAATCACTTTGGACCACAGAGCTATCACACGCCAAGACAGATAGTAAATTGGACAACTGGCCCTTGGCTGATATTTTTGTAACTACTGATTCAAAGGCCCCCCTCTCCTTATAAATAGCAGGAAGAAACACTTAATATAGGTTCCATAATTCTTCACCCGCAGTGGTCCAAATTCTATGGTTCCACTTTGTTTCTATGAAACTTGTTCATTAGGGACTTGAGTTATAGATTGTTGAATGTAAATGGACTAATGGATGGGACTCATTTCGAAGATTAATGAAGCTCTTTGGTGATTCCAATCATGGCAATGCGTAGTATGTTTTCCCCTTTGTAAATATCATTTCATATATGTTTTTCTTTCTCTGAAATAGTGTGATGAAGTTGTCGGTTTCTCTCTTATTCATGGATTTATCTAGGCTACTAAATAGCGAATAATACATGTGTATAAGACAGATTTACTTATGTTAGTCTATAACCTACAGTACTATGTACAAGACATTTATTTTTGTTATTCGATTAACCTACAGTACTTGTATGAGTATAGATTTACTCATGTTGTTTGGTGATAAAGGTACCCATGAGGTATATGGCATGAAACATTAATTCGTGTGCTCCACTCTTTCCGCTCTTTCATCTCCTCCCTCTTCCGTATTTCTGTTGGAACAATGGTTGCGTAAGATTCGCTATTGCAATCAGCCCTACGCACTGAATCCCCTCCTACCTTTCCTCCTCTTCACTTTACTGCAACGTCAATATTAAGCTTCCTGTTGTTCTGCGTTGGCCACCAGAACCAAACATTTCTCTGAGGTTGGCCCGATTTAGCCCCTGAGCTTTCGGATCCATGTATCAATTGGAGTTTACCTTAATGAAGGCCTATTGAAACAAACCCCCTTTATTATCATTTTAACTACGTGAAAATTGGAGTGTTGCCGAAACACCACTAATATTCTTCCATGCACTCATCTATCTAAGATGTCCTAGGCACTTGTCTACATCAACCCAGAGGCTGTCTCTAGGAAGCTTTCTATATCTCCTAAAGCACTTGTGCTACAGGTGCTAGAAAAAGCGACAACAATGCCAAAGGTTCCTTTATGTCCTCGAGAATGATAGAGCTCGAAGATCGAATTTGCAAATGAGATCTCGGAGCGTCAATTAAATAGATTTGGTCGATTTAGGGTTTATGACGAGAAGGCCAAAAATCAAGGAAAAAGCAACACTTGGCGATAGTTTCCAAAATAACTCCAATGTCTCTTCCGTGTTGCTAAAACTAGATCCCTATTTCCTAGAGATGCTTTTTCACTTTTTTCTTATTGCTTTTTGGGAAAAGTTTCCATGCATGGCCCGGGCAGATTGTGTAGTTCTGGGAAGGACTGGGGAACTCTCATGCATCGATCAACTTCTAGCAAGAAGATTTTGTGTAATTTCTAGGTTGAGTGGCTTTGGGCTGCCTCTTAGGCTTTGTGCAATTTCCCAGCTAAAGGCAGGCTGTTAGCTGGCTCTGTGTAATTTTGGATGAAGGTTCACTGTCAGCTTGGACTGCGTAATTTCCAAGAGCAAGGTTGGTTGCCCTCAAGGATTGCGCAATTCACTAAGGCGAGCCTAGAACCGAGTTGAAACCAAGTCAAGATATCGTCTTATGGGTTAGACAACAAAGCAAGAGAACACAAGCCATAATACAAAATATGAAGCTCAATCAAAGCACAAGTACATGGGTAAGTGCGAGATGAGTTGTTGTGATTGTAGAAAATTTGACTGTAGATTAACCCGATAATGCAATATAACCAGAAGAAGAAGAATCAATGCACAATACACATGAAAATACTTTGGGGAAAGCCTTAGCTAAAAACCCCACTATCTTGTATGGTGGAAATATCTCATAATTACACAAAGCCTTAGCTCTCAGTACAATCCTCCTGGATGCTCACAGGGAAACTAGGCGTCTCACAAACCTTCTCCTCTGCCCTCCAAGCCTCCTATTTCCTTGCGCTGTTTCTCCTAGGTGATCCTACTGTTACCAAGTGTAACATTGATCACTCACATTGATCTCACACCCTGTAAAACTGCGCAATCCTCAAGGAACCTTATTCCTTCTGCATGGATGAGTTTCCTTTATAAGAAAACTCATGCAACTGATAGTAACCTGTCCTTGACATTTAGCTCAATTGGGTCTTTCTCTGAATAGACATGCATGAGTTATTTATGAGATAATCTTCAGTTATTTGGAGTACACTAGTTGGATGCACGCATGCATTAACTGACTGAACTCACAATTAGTTCCTCAAACAGTTTGGAACTAATATAACTCGACATAACTCAGTTAACTGAGCTAACTAATTACAACTCAAATATAGCTTAATCTTATCTCCTTAATTAAGGGATAATATCCTTAATTTAAGAGATAACTATTGCATGACTTCACAAAGACTTCTCACTTGAATTTCTCCAACTAATTAACTCAAGATGAATTAGTTAATTATTTTTCATGCAGCTTGTGAGACTAAATTCAAATTATAATTCTCAATTTTAATTCAAAGAAAAATTAAAATTGGAATATTCTAAATTCTATTTTTATCATTTCTTGTTGCTATTTTCAACAGTGATTTAGGAGAGAGGCTCCAAAACAAAGCATAGGAAAAAATTTAGAGGTTGGTTGTAGCTGCTACAACAGAAGGACATAACAAGAAGTGCGTAATTAACGCTGAAAATCTCTAAAGCACACCAAAATTATTCATAGCTTGAATAATTAACACACACCTACTTCATTTATATAATTTATTGTTATCTCCTTAACACCCTAGGGTCATTTGGCATTTTCATGGCCTTTCCACTCTCCCCAACATGAAAAATGTCATACGGAGTTCAACAGAATTTACATGTTAGAGGGGGTGACTTGGAGGTTATGCACCTTATGCTATATTTTTGGAGCATCATGCATCATCTTAGGCAAGAATAAAGGTATAGGGAGATTTGATGGTTTGATGGAGGCTTTTGTAGAAACAAATTTCACCAAAATGTTCCATTTGGACACACTCACACTTTTGAGGCATGCTTATATGGCTCACATCATCTTTGCTAGGTTCCTTAGGTTGAACCCAAATCCCATGACCATGTGGATGGAGGATGTTAATAAATCAAACCTTACAAAAGATCACTCTAGCTCAAGATCTATCTAAGGCATTATTTGTGGCAAGGTAGGAATAAAACATCAAAATCCATTGGAACAAAACCAATAGCTACCAAACCATGGCCTCAAAAACCACCATTGTTGACCAACCACAATGAGTCATTTACCAAGTCAAGGTTAACTAACATTCCCCCCTTTAAACTTGACTTGGGGCAGTTATCCAAGTCCTACCTCTTCTCAAAATTTATAACCAAGGTATTTTGGAATCCAAAATGCCCCCCATATCGCCTATGTTAACCTACATAATTTATCAATAATCTAGCACAGGTATACGTTCCTAACCAATTCTTACATTCATATGTCATTTACATGTAATTAAAAAATAAAATTTAACTCCATTATAAATTGATACTATTATTTCTTTTATTTTTGTTATTTCCTTCAAGACAATGGGAATACACTCACCATGTCCATCACTTCTTTTGCCAAAAAGTCTCTCACTAGTGCTTGATAAACCCTCACAGACTCCTCTAGCAACTCATTCTATGAACCCTTTACAATCTACAATACTCGTCTCGTCAAAACATTTTGCATTTTCCCTTCAAGTTAGGCAACTTGGCATACAAGGGCACTATCAAAAAACACATCCTAGTGCATTCCGCTCCTTCACAACATCAATCTAGATCTTAAATTTCCAAGTTTAAATCCACATGTATTTTTATATCCATGTTTAGCTTTTATAGGAACTCACAACCATGGCCCTGATACCAGTTTCTAGGAATCTGCAATAGAATAATTAACCAACAATAACAAAATGCACATAAATCATGCACACATTATTTATCCCGGGAAACCCAAACAAGAAAAACTACCCAAAGTTATCTTTGTTTCCTCAACCAAACTAAGCAAGATCTTAATCGTTCACTTACCACGTCTAGGTGCATTACAGTGGAGTCTCTAGAGTTGCTTTTAAAGGCTTAGTTACATAAAAATCCATGGGAACAAAACCATGATCTACCAAAATCATGTTCCCAAAAATAACCATAGTTGATCTAACATAATCACTTATTCACCAAGTCATCCTTAACCTAATAGCAAGCTTCTCATGTATGAAGAGATTAGGATTGAGTTCATTAAATCCTCCCTAGTACTTGATTTAAACTTCAATTATTTGGGGATTTACTACTATACTTTCCTAGCTATGGTGCTTTACTTCATTTTATGGGTTGTTCTTATTAGGGAAGAAGGTTAATTGACACCTATTTGGTCTCTCTTAATCTTGTTGTGAAATTAGATTTAAGGAATTTGATATATTACTAGTTTTTCTTTAAATAAGATAGTTATCATGCATCGTCAACTTCATCAAGGGTTTCATATCACTGTTTCTCCTTCTTTGCTCATTCATTCCACATTATCCATAGATGTGACGGTCTTGAAAAAAACATAAGTCCATATAATCATATTAATTTGAAACACAAATTAGTTACAAAAAAAATAGTGAAAAGGATAAAACAAAATAGCGAAACAACAAGACACGATTTGCATGACAAAACCTTGAAGCTATCCAAAGAAACATCCTCGGGGAAAGGTAATGGTAATTCCTATTAGTCAAGGATAAAGATTACAATCTTTACATAACATTCGTTATAAAATTAAATTATAAATTCAAGTAAATTTATTTTGCCATAAAATTTCCACCTCTTTTCATCATTTTCACAAGTCCAACAATCTCCACCTTGATAAAAATTTAATTGATACATTTCCCAAGACCACTCAACATCTTTTCTGCGCCAAGGGTAGTCAAACACCACCATGACTTCTCTAATAGTATTTTCTTTATAAACACATATGCACATGTTTCCTAAGGATGGAATTTCATATAAGCTACTCCATCTCCACGAATAATGTCTTACAAAATGATATTTAATAGAAAATTCTTGGTATTACTGTGTTAGGCTCAATTGGTAGCCAAATGGATAGCACTTTGGCTATCATAGAATACATTCACCTTGTCCTGCACTTTTTTAAATCACTCTATACACCCTTTAACCAAATTTCCTCCTTGTATGCATGTAAGACATCTATATGTTCTACATGAATAGTTCAAAAAATAATTGTTTCTTGAATCTTTAACATTTAACAAATAGATCCTCGTAGAAGAGAAAGACATAATATGAATTAGATATCATTTCGTCTAAATAACCTACAAAATCTCAGTCAAAATAACCACGAAATGAACTGCTACAAAAGGTATAGGTGGTTAAATATTTGTTTGTGCCTCTAAGATACCAAACCACCCATTTCACCACTACCCAATGCTCTCTACCTAGACATACCATGAATCCAATAACAACAATAATTGCATGTGAAATATTTGGTCTTGTTCATACCATTACATAAATTAAACTTCCTACCACGCTAACATATGATACACGAGGCATATAATACTTTTCTTTTTTATTACTATTGCACAAACTTTAAGAATCTTTAAAATGGGAAATCAAAGGGATATGTATTGATTTCACATTATTTGTACCAAATCTCATGAGTACCTTCTTCATATTATGTTGTGATAACCAAAGTTTGTCATGTTTCTTCTTTTTGTATTTATATGACCCAAATTTGCTTTATTGCTCCTAGATCCTTCATGTCAAAAGTCCTACCTTGCTAAGCCTTTAACCTGTTGATCTCAACCATTATTTTCCTTTCTACAAGCATATTGTCACCATGTAACACTAAGATAATGAATATACAATTTCTTAAAATTTTCAACTAAGGACAATGATCATCCTCCTTGTAAAATTTTAGCTTTCCATGAAGGAATACAACTTTTTGTAATATTGTGTGGGATACTACTTCAAGACATGTAATGACTTATTAAGTTTATAAACAAATCTTCTTTTGAAATTTTGAGCAACTCTTTTTTACTTGTTTCATATATGTTTTCTTATGTAAATCTCCATGTAAAAATGTTGCTTTAACATATAGCTTCTCTCACTCAAGGTCACACTAATTACTGCTAATACCTAGGTTACTTTGGAGCGGGGACGGGAGTGGGAGTGGAGAGTGATATCTTCAACACATTTTCAAACACTCCTGGTTCGAGACCAAATCATGAGCGAATTTTTATATAATATATATTTTTATATATTTTGATGCATATATGTCAACAAAAGCATGTAGAATGATATATTAGATATAAAAAGCATGAAAATATGGATTGAACAATATAACATCAATCAATTAGAAGTTATAATCTTCATCGACCATATCCACAAGTTAGTAACATACAACATATCAAGTCTTATGATTCATCAATCTTAAAGTTTCAAGCTTTCAAAATTCAATATATAGAATTTATCATCATTGATCACTAAAGTTGTACTTGTAACCATTACCAATACCAAGTATCCAAACTATAACAAAGAATATATAATTCATTGACATGAAATGTTTCAACTTTCACAAAGCATCATATTCATAATTCATTACCAATGAGTTATAATTTCCAATTGCAAACTTCAAACTTAAATAGTCATATATTGTTTACAAAAAATATTGTAATAAATGTTAAAGGGTCAATAGCTATAAAAACTAGAAAAGACAAGTAAATCTATTATTTATTGCTAATGCATGGGCCTCTCGATGCCACGAGAAATCTCTAATTTCTCAAAAGGTCGTGGTGGTATTGTGGAAATCTCCTCCTACATATTCAGACGACCAAAACCAAAAGGCACATGCTCTCCACGTGAGGATGTAGATGGAGGTGGTGGCAGCAAAGGCAAAGATGTTGGAACTCGAGCACTGCTGCTATATGGTGGGGGTGGCATGGTTGTTGTTACATCATCATCATCTTTCAAAATTTTTGTTTCCAATTCCTTTAGATGTAGAGCACTATCCTCCAAATTATCTTCCTTTAGGTTGTTGTCCCAAGTTATATATGATGTAACCTCATGAGCCCGCTCACAATAATGACTTGACAACCTCAAGCTGTAGTTCAAATAATACAAGCCTTTTGGCCGGTTTTCATTGAGTTTGTTTCTTCTCATATTATAGGTGAAGCTATAGGTGCTCCAACAACATTCTGCAGAAGAATTTTTTACAACCTGTGAGAGAACTTTGTTTGGCAGTTTTGGCAAAAGACGCTGGTCACCAGATGCATCCCACCATGTGATAGCATCAAATTTGTCACTATCTTCCATTTCATGCAAAGAACCAAACATTCCAATGCTAGTGAAGTATTTGCCTAATTCAAGGCGCAAATTAGCACACTCTTCCCTATCAGGGACAAACTTGTCTAATGCTTTCATATATCCATTTTGTACCTCTGTATGTGTCCAGGGTTTGGCCTTAACCCCACCCCCACGTGCAGGTTTACGGAACCAGGATGGAGAGTAATATTTTGGCATAAGAATAGATGCTAAGGCATGTACTGGAACATTAATTTTATTCCATCATGCACACACAAAATTGTGAATAATATCATACAAGTTAGGATCTTTTTTCTAAACGATATCTTTTATTTGCCCCAACATTTATCCATGTGCTCATACACCTCCCCAATCATTGTTGTATATGTATTTGCAAAAAGAATCATGTTATAAATGGGCTTGGTGAATTGAAAAACTTCCCTCATACGTGCCCAAAAAAGACCATCAAGAGAAGTGTCCTCAGCTTGTTCAAAACATTGTTTGTCAACTGTGGTTGGAGCACTGTCCTTTAACACCTGCCAATGTTGAGTTCGTACCATGTTAGCCAATAACTCTCCTACCTTCTAAAGGCGCTTAAAGGTGAGGTGATAGCTAGCAAATCTAGTCTTTGCAATCTTCAACAGCTCCAAACTTGAGTGGCTGCAAAAAAGCCCATGGGTATTGCTATGATTGGTAAAAAAAAAATATTATTCTCTTGCCTCTCTTGTACAAATCACCAAACCATTTGTATTAGGGTGTTTGTTCCTAATAATATCATGCATCAAAATGTTCATTGTGTGAACCAAACACCCATACCAAAACATGTTGTGGTATCTATCCTTAATAATTTCTCCTGCTGCCTAACAATTAGAAGCATTATCAGTAATGAATTGGGTGACATTGTATGGCCCAATACATTCAATTTTTTGAAGTAATGGTTCTGCAATGTTGATAGTGGTCTTGGACCTTTATGAGTAAACATATATTGAAAGGAAGACTTCACCACTAGTAGACACAAAAAGAACACTTATCAATGGCTTACCTTTTACATTTATCCATCAATTAGATATAATGGATACCCCATGCTCATTCCAAGAATTTGTCATTTTACACAAAGCATGTGCTATTTTTTCCTTTCCATGATCAATTCCCATGGTTCTAGCCCTGTCATACCCAAGGCTCTTGTATCCTTTGGGGGCATCATTAATGGCGTAAACCATTTCATGCCAATAAGGTGAATGAAAAACATTGAATGGTATCCCACATGCATAGAGAAACGATAAATTTTTGAATCCACATCATTCCTACACCCTTTCATCAAGGAAATCTAATATGGTTCTACGCCTTAAAGGGGTGTTTGTTCTTATACCTCCATATACAATACCATGGGAGGATGTTGGTGGAGTTCTTTGTATATGTGATTTTGGGCTATCATGTTTAAAGTCACCCTTTAATACTTTATATCTATATTGGGCTATCATGTTCAAAGTCACCCTTTAATATTTTATATATATATTGGGCTTCCTCCTTTTCCTTTATGTATTTGGCTCTTTGTTCTGTTGGCACACTTACCCAAATTTTGATTCCTATTTGTTTACTTCCATCCCATGACATTTTCCCACAGAGACGCTTTCTGGCTTGGGTGTATGAACCTGTGTAAGGTTTTTTGCAATGGATGCATATAGATTTAGTGTTTCCACCCCCTTTCCCTCCTTCAGGCCTAGAAACATATTTCCACAATGGGGTTTGATTTTCTTTAGTTTTTGTGCCCTCATCATCTCCACTTTCCTCCTCCTCCTCTCCAAGGTTTTCGAATCCACCACTACCCACTTCTTCATCCTCTTCACCATGATCAACCCTCCTTCTACACTCCAACACCGTAATAACAAAAACAAGAGCCAACATCAAGGGAATTTCAAGCCATATAGCCATGATGTTTGAAGTTTTGATTCTTTGAAATTTGGTGGAGTTATAGTTCTTTCCTGCAATAAAATGGAGGAATGTGAATGGAAAAGAGAGGAGAACATTTTTGTTTAATAATGACCATATAAAAAACACAAGTGCTAGATTAGAGTTTAGATCCTACCTCTTTGGCCTTCAATCCCAAGCTCCAATCTCCCTTGCAAGCTCCTCAAGCTCTTAAGCAAACCTCTCAATCTTCCTCCTCAACTCAAGCTCCAATTCCAAAAGCCCTCTCCTGCTCTCTCAATATGAAAATGGTGAATTATGGAAGGGGAGGAGGGCCTTTTATTTCTGTTGGCCCCTGTCCTGCCTCCCTTACCTGTCGCGCAGCCTGCCTCTTTCGCCCAAGGGGAGCGTATTTTTTTAAGGTGGGAGAGATCGCTCCCCAACCGCTCCCGCCTTAAAAATTCACTCAGGTAGCAAACTGGAGCGGTCATGGAACGAACAATCCTTGACTACTCCCTAGTTTGCTCCCACGAAAATATGGAAAAAAAATTAATAGGAGGGGGGGGGGGAGGCACTTCCCCGCAACCCTAGCTAATACTAGACAAACAAGAACAATATTAGCAATCATTGAAAATATCTGATGGAGATCTATACCTTCCATTTAAGAATACCAATTTTACTTTGTGTCTTTCAACTTTATCATCAACACTCTTGTTTAGTTTGTAATGACCTTTGGAACTAACAATTTTCATACTCTGTGAGAGTCATAAAAGGTCTTACTTCTTAAAAATTATGCAATAGGGAAAAAAATGAAATAAGAAAACAAAATTGAAACAGATGATTACAATATAGATAATTTATGATGATATTTAAGTAAAAATTTAAATATCATCATAAATAAAAATTTCAAATAATTACCAATAAAAAATTACACAATAAAAAAACAAAAAAAAAAAAGAGAATATAAGAAAACAAAATTGAAACAGATGATTACATATAGATAATTTATAGCGATATCTAAGTAAAAATTTAAATAGCATCGTAAATAAAAATTTCAAATAATTATCATTAAAATTATTACATAATAAAAAACTAAAAATTAAAAAACATGAAAATCTTTTTTAAATAAAAATATGAAAACTATATCATAAATATGCCATTAAATAAAAATATGAAAACTATATGATAAATATGCCATTAAAAAGGCCAAAACATTGAAACTTCAAACACATTCCTTATTAATGTTCATGAAAGGGAACAAAATAAATATACCTAAGAGTTTAGGATTAGAAAACATAAAAATATCAAAATTATATCATTGTTAATTAGAAAATAGGTTTAAGTTATATATATATATATATATATATATATATATAAATAAATTCATAATTTGAGTAGTTTTTTATATATATCAAAATTATATCATTGTTAATTAGAAAATAATTTTAAGTTTAAGTTTTTTTTATATATATATAAAATAAATTCATAATTTGAATAGTTATATATATATATATATATAATAAATTCATAATTTGAGTACTTTTATATATATAATTAAATAAAAATTAAAATGTATTTTATTTTGTTGTTAAAATGAAACTAAATAAATAAAGTTTCTTATTATTTTTGTTTTTTAATCAAATTAAAAATATATATTATACCACCAATAATTTTAAATGAAGAATATTGTAAGATAAAAAGCACTAGCCTTGAAACATGGGAATGCAATTCTTCTTTTTTAAAGTATAAAACTAAGTAACATTAAATCAAATGGAAACCAAATAAATAAGAATTTTTTGATTAAAACCGTAGATTTTGAAAATTTTGTTGTTAGAAAAGAAATTAAATAAATGATAATTTTGAAAAAAAGGAGTCATTTGGTACATAAAACAGTTGTCTATAATGTGACTTTTTGAAAACTTTTCTTGTGGGTTTTTTCTGTCAAAATCCGGCAGCGATTTATTGGAATGGCAAGTTTGATAGCTAGTTTTTGCACAATCAAAGCGTCCCAGGGGTTTTGCAGGGTGCTGAATCCAAATATGCAATTAAAAAATCATTTTAACTGCAACAAATCAAGATTTAACCTCAATTTCTTCCGCCGAATTCCGTCACCGGAATCTCCAAAAAATCGCATTATAGACCACTCCCATAAATAAATTCAATATTTTCTGAATTTAATATTTTTATTATTTTATTTTGATGTATTAATAATAATGAAATATTTTACAATCCAATATTAAAATCATTTTTCAAACTAAATTTTCATGACACCTTAAAAAAATAATATTTAAAACTACTCTGCAATTAACACACTTCTGACAGTAATAGCCTAAGCTACTCCGCAATCACAGCATCAAATCTGAACTTTAACGATTCCCAGCTAGCGTAGTGGAAAGCAAACTATTAGGCCCGAAACAACTCGAGAATGATCGACTATCAACTGTTTATTTCAAAGACGGGCGCATTATTCAGAAACCCTAGAGTTAAAACAGTTATTCCCAAAACATTTAATTTACTGGTTCATACTAAGGGAAAGAGGATTTACAAATAAGCCAACCAAACATTTCAAGGCAGATAAACATTAACCATACATACCAGGGACGCGAAAATTCATAGAGCTTCCCTCTTGGGGATAATACAATAAGTCCCACTTCTGCATTGCACATCACCGAGAGCTCGAAAGCCTTCTTCAGCAACCCAATTCTTCGCTTGGAAAACGTGACCTGTCTGCTGGTCACGTTCTCAATCTTCTTCATCTGGGTCTTTCCTCTCGCCATTCTCCAGACTCCTTTCGTCACTCTTGCTCTTTAATTAATCAGTCAGACCCGCGGACCGGAGAACCGCAACAAACACCAGCAGAAAATACCGGGTGCAAAAATTTAAACCCAATAATGGCTTCCTGAAATAGCCCAACCAGCTCGAGATTCCAAAAATAGAAATTACTTAAACATCCCATCCTTCCTCAAACCTGAACTCCCATTGGGAAAGCCCCATAAAGCCACGAATCTGCTGCCTCTATTCCGTCAAAATAAGGCCCCACAGACCAAATTTAGTCAATTTCCAGTCCACGCACCTTTTCCATCACATATATAACCCCTATTTGGCCTGCAAAGATATAGAAGATACAGCAGTTGTCTATAACGAGATTTTTTTGGAAGCCTTTCTGTGGGTTTTTCTGGTCAAAATCCGGCAGCAATTTATTGGAAACACAAGTTTGATAGCTAGTTTCTGCACAATCAAAGCTCCGAGGGGTTTTTCAGGGTGGTCAATCCAAATATACAGTTAAAAAACCATTTTAACTACAACAAATCAAGATTTAACCTCAATTTCTTCTGCCGGATTCCATCACCGGAAGGTTTTTCAGGGTGCTCAATCCAAATATACATTTAAAAAACCATTTTAACTACAACAAATCAAGATTTAACCTCAATTTCTTCTGCTAGATTCCGTCACCGGAATCTCCAAAAAATCACATTATAGACCACTCCGAAGATACAAGGCCACACCATACTTATGTATACGTCATGCAATTCTATTTATATGTGCCGTGAAGTAGAATATCAGAATACGTACGAACATAGAGCACATACGATTAAAATAAAAAATAACTTCAGTTCGCTTCGACGGTACTCCACTAACATAGAGCACATACGATTAAAATAAAAAATAACTTCAGTTCGCTTCGACGGTACTCCACTTCCTTTTTTCGCAAGGGAAGTACCTATTGCTTAAAACGGACAGAGATTAAAATAATCAGAATACGTACAAACATAGAACGCATACGATTATGAATAAAAAATAACTTCAGTTCGCTTCGGACAGTACTCCACTTCCTTTTATCGCATGGGAAGTACCTATTGCTTAAACCGGACAGAGATTAAAATAATCATAGCATCCGACAGTTCGCTGTATACTTCTCTTAATGGCTGCGCTAACGGCGTTAAAAATTGTACCGTAGAGATGGATCAATGCAGATCTGTATTAGAGAGTTGCTTTCTATGGAACTTCAAAACTTGATTTGTAAAGCTATGCAAAGCTTTTTGGATTTACAATTGCGTTAGAGCCGACAATGGTGAAGTAACCCCTTTTTAATAAAGCATTAGTGATTAGTGGTAAAGTTGTGGAAAACTTTTTGAATTTAAAATTCTGTTAGAATAGAGAGTGTTGAAGTACTATTTACTTTTATGCAAACCTTCCTGGATCTGCATCCATAGCATTTTACAAAAATTTCAATCGGCATTGGGAATCCTCATTAATAAAGATAAATCCAAATTGTTCCATAACGAAACAAACGATGAACTCATTTTATGTACAGCGACCTTGCTTGGTATCGGCCAGGACTCGATTAAAAGCGGCATAAAATACCTAGGCTTCAATTTGAAGGCCAAAGGTTATCGTAAACAAGACTGGTCCTGGCTCATTGATCGCTTCTACAGCAGAATATCTGGATGGGAATGGAGGTTTCTCTCCCTTACGGGAAGATTCATTTTGGTACAGGCTGTTCTGTCCCAATTGGCGGTCTATTGGGCCCATCTATATCTTTTGCCAGTCTCTATCACTAATAAAATGTGCTCTCTGGCCGCTAATTTCTTATGGGGAGGACACTCCCATCAATCAAAACTTCATTTGGTCAAGATGGATGACATTTCTAAACCCCGGAAAGAGGGTGGCTGGGGCCTTTTAAACGTGAGATCTTTGGGGAAAGCTCTTATCTGCGAATCTCTTCATAGAGGGATTTTTGGCTCTAGTCCGTGGAGCAGGCTCATCAACAGGAAATATTTAAAAGGTAAAGGAATTATTTATTGGTACAGAAGAAACTCCTTGGGAATAAGGAGAGGTTCTGCCATTTGGCTGAGCTTCAGGAATCTTCAACCTTTCTTCTTGGCGAACCTGCGATGGAAAATGTTCTCGGGTGCTAACATCCTTATCGGTTTTGATCTCATCATTAACGGCCGGGTTTCTCCTCTTCCTCTTCCTCTAATCCATTTTTTCCATGCAAAAGGTATTTTTACTTGGGATAAGTTGATCAAATCTTGGTCACACACCTCTCCTGTCTGGAAGGACAAATCAGATCTCCACCTGCCTCCCCTCCTTATTCCTCTATGGGTCTCCTGTGTTCAATCCCTTTCGAACATGGCAATTCATCGTACTGGCACCAAAGACGCTTTGGTATGGGCCCTCCTTTGTAAGCCGCTCTATCTATGCAATCTGGTTTTTCCTCCCTTATGGTCTTCTTGATGCCTCTATGGAAAGTCTCCTGCCTGCTTAAAATGGTCCTCTTCTTGTGGTTAGTCTTCTGCAACAGGAACCTCACATGGGAAGTGCTACAGCAAAAAGGATGGAGGGACCCAGGGCGCTGTTCCATGTGCAAAAAGGATTCGGAATCGAACCTTCACATGTTTTTTCAATGTCCAATCTCCACGCTCATCTGGTATGATCTTTCCTTTACCTATGGATTTCCTTACCTCTCTTTTTCTTCTGTACAGGATGGAATCAGTTGGTGGAGTGGAAAGTCTGACTCTCGACGTTCCCTCTTTGTTCATACTTGTTGGCTCATCTGGAAGTGGCGAAATGCTTCCATCTTCCAAAATTCCAGAATGACTATGTCTGCCCTCTTATGCTATATTAAAGCATTTCATGATATCACAGTCTAACGGCTCCTTCTGGAGATCAATCGATGCTCATCAGGACAATCATGGTTTTTATTGCGGATATACTGTTCATTATCGAATTCTGGTTTTTATTTTTTGATTATCCCCCCAATTTTTGTCTCTTTTGGGGGTCTGGCCCAGCAATGGTTTTTTTTTTTTTGCGGATATACTGCTCATTATGGAATTCATGGAACGATGCTGAACAATGCGGTCTTTGGGGTCGGGTTCCTTCCCACCTCCCACCCTGCCTGTTTTAGAATCTCTTATGTAACTGCCCATATACATCTGCCACATGTATCTGAACCATATTTCCTCAATATAGTAAATCATGATTTTTTTCTTCTGAAAAAAAAAATACTATTTACTTTAATCATCGTTTGTTATTATTTTATTTAGATTCTTTGATAAGTGGACCATGCATTTCGAATTCATGAACTTTCTTAAACTTTTCTTTTTTAAGCTTAAAATGTAGAAATCTATAGCTTTAAATAGTTTTAAGGAAATGAAATTATATGTTTAAATAGTTTTAAAAAAATATTTGTAATTTTAAAGTGAATTATTTTGTTATAATGATATATCTTTATCACGGCTACAAAATTTATAATGTTCATATTATATGGAAAGAAATTTTAAAATGGCCAAGAGAATATATACTATGTAATAAAAATTGATATAACTAATTATTTTAATCATTATCTATATGATATTAATTACTATTTTGTTATAATGAATATTTTTATCACAATTACAAATTTATATTTTATATAGAAAATAAATTTTAAAATAGTCAAGAGAATTTTAAACACATCATGGTACGAACTACAATTGAATTATTGCATTTAGGTAACCTTTAGTTCTAACCCAAATAAATGGTTTTGAAGCTATAGCTAGTTCAATTTAATTAACCACAAATATATGGGAAGGTTGTATTTACCCTTTCAAGCTCATAGACGGATCTTTAAACACATACGATTTCAATTATTCTAGTAATAATTAAAAGACTTGTATTTTCCCTTTTTAAGTTATTGACAATTACGTTTCAACATATATTCCCATGTCCACCATTCCACCTCAACTATTCTTTGATGATTAAGACATTATTTGACATAACACTATATCATGTCACCCGAAATGATGTTCCTAGTGGTAAGAAAAACCTATTTGAAAAAAATAGACCACCCGGGTGCACCTTATTCATTAGTTAAATACATAAATTTCAATTCTTCTTTAAATGTGTTATTTGACCTTTATAGTGACCTTGATAATAAAGTTATTTGACCTTTACATAGGTTGATAATATATTTTTCATTTTTTTAGAAGTAAACGATAATTAAATTAAAATAAAAAATTATAGTTAAAACATTTATGGGGTAAATTTAAGGACATCTATAATTTTTTTTGTGTTTAATTGAAAGATGAAACATGTTATATATATAATTTTGATGTCTTACTTAAATACAATATTTTACATTAGGTTTTTAAGATGTAATTTGGTGATTGTCGTGATATGAAGTATTGTGTAAAATAAGAAATTGAAGGTTAAAATCCCCTAGAAGTAACGCAGTGTATAAAGAGGAGGACAAGTCGTAAGCTCTAGATGTATAATGATAGTAGTAGGAATCAACCGAGTGTCATGTGAGTATGAGACTGACCCACTTGTCGATTCCTATAGTTAAAAATAAATAAGTAAAATTGAATTAGGTACAAACTTTTCCATATTCATAGTTGTTGAGATTGAAGTAGGAATGGGTGTTGTTTTTAATGCAATAACAACCACACATTTTGTGATTTTATTAATTACAAGACTTTATTGTACTTTAGCAAATGAACTCTTAAAGACAAGACAAATTCCTTTTCATCCCAACCTTTTACATTCCAATCATCTTCCTCCTTGCCTATTTCTAATTTCTCCTCTTCCATTTACACATTTGGTTGAATCTCAACAGAGTTGACCTCCATTGCACATACCTCTTCTACCCTAAGTAAGTGTAGTTTCTCTGCCAACTACTTGTCCAACCCTAGAAACATGAAGATGAAATACTATTATAGTTGCCTTGTTTCCTACTTTGTCTTCATGACGAACAATGGAAAAAACCCATAACCTGTCCTTGAACCAACTTCTGATATTTCCATCTTCTCAATGCTCAAGAGATTGTAACGTAAATGCATAAATAACCCCTTTGCTTATTCTCCTACATGACAATATGTGAATTGTGCGTTAATGATTCCCTTGTGATTGTATAGAGTTGTGGCTATCCTCCAAGTTAGTTTTCCTGAATTGATTTGTGACTGTTATTTCTGGAAGGTATACAGGTTGAGACACTTCATCTGCTACATTTACCAAAAGGCCAAGCTAGTAATATGCAGATGATGTGTGTTGAAATTAACCTAGACCAGCCCCTATACCCTGCAACCTGAGGCAAGGGTTTACATGAGTTCCAAGCCATTAAATCACTAGTAGTAGTGTGCGAAAAATATAACCTTACATGTCTGTGTAGTGGCTAATATGGTATTCTGTGGAAGAATACCCCAAAATAGTAGGAGGATATCGAACATTTGTTGCGAACATAAACATAGATACTATTCTTCCTTATTCATAACTATGAAAATCCAAGAGAAAATGCATTTTGAACATCCCCACTACTGTTATATATTAACCATGTCACATTTCTTTTCAATGCTATAGGTTAATCAACTCATAATTGGTTGATGTATTTCTCTTTACGTTGTAAATATGCATGAAAATGAATAGCCAACCATGAATATAGGTCAGAAGAATCCTAGAAACCTAAGGATATTGATAGAAAACATTACATTTTTACTAGAAAAAGAAGGGAGAAGATTAGTTAGATCGTTGTGAGATGGCTATGAACTAGTTAGCATGGTATAAAAGAGGTGAATGAAATCAAGTAGGGATAAGGGTAAAATGAAAAGCATATGAGAAGATATATAATAAATCTCCTATGTCCCTAATACATCAAGAGAATTAAAATGATTTTTACCTCATGATTTGTCTAGTCACTAACACTCATTTATAACCACTGGATTTGAACATATTGAATTTGTAAGGATCAAATTTAGATTATACAAAGGAAAATATATTTGAAATCAATTTTTTAATTGAAGAATGTTGGAGTTGATATAGTGAATGTTGATGTTGACATAGAATTATTATTGTTGTCCTAAATTGAGGAGTGAAGCATGAGCTATATACATGCTCGGAAGCTCTATAAATGTTGAAACTAAGTTGAAACCAAAGGAATATAACCTGAAGTTGGAGATTGGATCCCATTTTTTCTTTGCATGTTGCTACAAAGTGATGTTAGAATCACGAACCAAAGAGTCTTCACCATAAAGCAACATATTTGGCATAATTCTATGTATATGAATAATTTTTTCTAAAGTCAAACATAAAAAGAAATTGTTGGATTACTAACAATTAATGGATGTTGTTAATTGTTATGAAACCAGCTCAAGAAAAGACAGAAAAGATAGATCAACGCCTTAGAATTCAACCTCTTCGAGGGGGCAACCTCCTTTACATTACATAAATGAACAATTCTTGGATGATTCAAATGATAAAACCTCCTTTCTATATATAGGAGTCTAAGGAGTCACAATATAACCCAGCCGACCTAACAATAATAATATAAAGCCACAAAAATAGCAATAGAGGCATTCTATGGGGCACAGTAATAACAATATGGGGGCAATAGGGCACAACAATATAAATAAGGGGTACAACTACCATAGTAATGGGGTA
>APFE031083855.1:33941-46238 GCA_000404065.3 Pinus taeda
ATTTAAGGCTATCATGATCCGTTTTTACCTTGAAGTGTCTTCCCATTAGGTAGGGTCGCCATTTTTTAAGTGCATGGATTATTGCCAACATTTCCTTCTCATAAATAGCTTTGTGTAAAAACATTCCCTTGATTGGACGACTTTCAAAAGCAATGGGTATTTCATCTTGCATTAAAACAGCACCAATTCCATTTCCTAAAGCATCATATTCCACAATAAAGGTTTTGTGAAGTCCGGTGTAGCTAAGACAGGTGCTTGGCACATTGCCTCTTTAATATGTTCAAAGGCCTTTGTTGCTTCTGGAGTCCATGAAAATGCATCTTTCTTTAATAGTGTTGTTAGAGGTATTGCTATTCTCCCATAATTCTTAGCAAACTTGTGATAATACCATGTCAACCCGAGAAATCCTCATAGATGCTTTATGGATGTGGGGATTCTCCATTCCTTAACGGCTTTAATTTGGCTAGGGTCTACCTTAAGTCCTTCATGAGATACAATATGACCCAGATATTCCACCTCTTGTAATCCAAATAAACATTTGGATCTTTTTGCATATAATTGTTTTTCCTCCAATAGTTGTAGCATCCTGTCAACATGTTCAACATGATCCTTCCAAGACTTGTTGTAGATTAGTATATCATCAATGAATACTAACACAAATTTTCTAAGGAATGGTTTGAAAATTGAATTCATCAAACCTTGAAATGTTGAGGGTGCATTGGTAAGGCCAAAAGGCATGACCCAAAATTCATAATGACCCTCATGAGTTCTAAATGTTGTTTTCGGAATGTCTTCAGTCTTCATTCTGATTTGATGATATCCTAAATGAAGATCCAACTTGGTGAAGTAAATTGATCCATGCAATCCATCCAGTAATTCATCAATGACAGGAATGGGAAACTTATCTTTAATAGTGAGCTTGTTGAGCTCCCTATAATCTGGACACATGCGCCATGATCCATCCTTCTTGTGCACCAATACAATTGGAGCAGAGAAATAACTTTGACTCGGTTGAATTATACCAGCCTCTAGCATTTCTGCAACCATACATTCAATTTCACTCTTTTGGACATAGGGATATCTGTACGGCCTGATGTTTGGAGGAACACTTCCTATAATTAGATGAATAGCATGATCATGATCACGCACAGGTGGGAGACCTTTAGGAGTCTCAAATACCTTGGAATGATTATCCAGGAATTTTTGGAGATCTGGAGAAATAAATGATTCCGATGTGGAAACATCTAGCGAACATAATTGTGCAATTACACCTCTTTGTTCCTTTTTTAGAAGCTTTGTCATACCATTAGAGCTGATTATCTTTCCTGGTTTCCCTGCAATACCCCTTAATTCAACTTCCTTTCCTTCGGTAGAAAATTTGATGAAAAGTTCTCGAAAATTAAAAGCTATTGTACCCAAGGATTGTAGCCATTGGACTCCTAGTGCAACATCAGCACCTCCCATTGGAATGGAAAGCATTGGGCTAGTCAATACATATTCTCCCATGGATAGCTTGATATTATCACACTTTCCAAAGCAATTTATTGTTCCTCCATTTGCAATCATCACTTGACACTCTGGTGCTAGATATAGGAAGCAATTCAATTTTTTTGCTACCTTACAATGAATGAAATTGTGGGTGCTTCCTGAATCAATCAACACCATTACCTTTTTCTTCTTGATTTGTCCTTCTATCTTGATGGTTTGAGGAGTGGTAATTCCCGCCAATGCATTACAAGATATGGTCGGATTCATTTGTTCTTCATCTAGGCTTTGTTCCTGGAGTATATCCTCTTCTTTTGACATTTCTTGCTCCTTTTCTTCTTCCTCTTCACAATCTATGTAGAATAATTTCTTCTCAGCACACTTATGACCTTTAGTGTATTTGCTATCACAACTGTGACAAAGCCCTTTTGCTCTTTTTTCTTCCAATTGTTGTGGTGTCAACCTTATAGGTTGTAGAAGACTAGGGGCAAAAACACTTCCATCTTTATAGTTGTGAGTGGTATGCTTCCTGGTTGCCATAATTTTTGCTTTCCATTTTTCTTGCTAACCTGAATGCCTTCTCTAATGAATCAGGTTCCCAAAGGCGAACATCATGTTGGATATTATCCTTTAAATACCTTATGAACACATCAATCCTATGCTCCTCTGGAAGATATTTTACCCTTATGTTCAATTTTTGGAACCCCTCAATGTGCTCCATTATTGAACCCTTTTGTTTGAGACTTATCAATTGGCTAAAAAAAGTGTTGCTTTTTGTATCCTCATAATGTGCTATCAATTCTCCCGTAAAAATTGCCCAAGTGATAAATCGTTTACGAGAGAAAAGCCATTGATACCATACAAACTGATTTGGTTCCAAATATAAAGTTGCCATACGTACCTTTTGTGTGTTTTGCACATTATTGAGATTGAAAAATTTCTCCATTTGTAATATCCATGTTGCGGGATACTTGCCATCAAACTTCCTCATATCGATTTTCGGAATATGGTGGGTCTTCGATCCAACATTAGAGTATATGGAATCATGATTAACATTTCTTTTGTTCTCATCATGAGTTTCGTTTACTACCCTTTCACCCTTAGTGACCCTTTCTTGTAGCAACTTATTCATATTTATCTTCAATTCTTCCATGTCTATCTTCAAATCATCCATCTTAGCTTCCACGTCATTCATCTTAGCTTCTACACCTTTCTTTAAACAATCCATCTTAGATTCTGTTACTTTTTTTGCAGGTGACACTTGTTGCACTTGGTCTCGTAATTTTGATATATCATATTGCATTTCTTCCTCTTCTTCATGAGTCATGCTAGAGATTTCAGGTCGCCTACTAGGTGTTTCCATTTTCTTTCTTTGGGGCATCAGTTACTAATAATAATGCTTCACTATGCCCTTTGAATTCCTTCAAAATAATTTTTCAAGCCAAGCTTAAGCAAACATTTAAAAAATATACACACCTTTTCTCACTTTGTAGGAGCTCGATATTTCCTCTGATGTATCTCTGTAATTCCGGATCATCCAATTCTAAAATTACGGTCTGCGGTAGCCCTCTATGTATTCTTTCCAATGCCACCAGTCTAACCCCAATTGGATTATCCAAGGAAGCGTTATGCCAAATCTCCCATAGCAACCTGATTATAGACTAATTTAGTAGAGCGAACTTGTACGACGTGCCACATGTCCCTGTTTTGACCTTTGGCTCTACAAAATATATACAAGAAACTATAGGCCGTGCTCTTTCTATACCATCTTACGAAAGTTCAATCTGATGCTCAGAGAGAAATTTATGATGATTTTCCCCAGGTCACCTATTTTGAATGTAATTCAGGATTCTGCAAAAGGACCAACTTCCTCAGTTCATATCTCCGAACATATAGCGCGAAAAGCTATGAAATTTGGACCTGGGATTCAGTGTGATGTATTATAAAATGGGTTTTTGTTTTAGGTTTTGAAACGTCACATACAAAAAGTTATAGCGAACATGCCACGATGACCTGTTTGGAGCAGCGAAACCCTAGAATCGAAAGCTCCGATACCAAATGTTATGAAACCAGCTCAAGAAAAGATAGAAAAGATAGATCAACGCCTTAGAATTCAGCCTCTTCGAGGGGGAAACCTCCTTTACATTACAATAAATGAATATTCTTGGTTATGATTCAAATGATAAAACCTCATTTCTATATATAGGAGTATGAGGAGTCACAATATAACCGAAGCCGACCTAACAATAATAATATAAAGCCACAAAAAATAACAATAGAGGGATTCTATGGGGCACAGTAATAACAATATGGGGACAATAGGGGCACAACAATATTAATAAGGGGTACAACTACAATAGTAATGGGGTAATCACTAGTATTATAGGGACCCAACATTAACTAATGCGGGACAACTTACCAATGATGTCAAGAAGTGTCGAAGTTGAATAGTGAGTTTTGATAGGTCGAGTAAATGTGTTAAAGTTGAGTCAGTTGTAGGATTTGGAAATCAAATCACATTGAAGTATTCCCTTGCTGTCAATGAGGAAATCAACCATTGATGTATGAAAATCCAAACAATTCAATAAGATCTCTAATCTTGGTCTCGAATAAGGCATTGGAGTCAATGAGGCAAGATCTGTTGTAAGTGGGCCTTGAGGAATACCACTTCTACCAACTCGATCATAAAACTAAAAATATTTTGAAGAACCATTCGAACCAACATGAACTTACAAAACTTTGTTTTGAATCTTGCCCACTAGTTGCTTTATTTTCAAGTAAGACTTATGTCTAGTTGCGCCAGTTATTTCGTTTTCACAACTAGACTTATTTTTATCTTTACTATTTTATTCATTTGTTTATTATACTATCCAATCCTAATTGAAAAAGAGAATTATTATTCAAGTGTAGGAGTGTTTCTAGTGAGTCCATGTGCATAAAAAGATAACAAATGTACTCATACTCAAGTTTGAGAAGTACTTTTCAATGTATAACAGAGCATCAGAGGCTAGCTGTTTCTAATGATATGACAAGAAGAGTTGTTGAAGAAGATAATGGCACTTTATTCTGATGGTCATATAGAATTAACATTCAATATAATCATGATGTTATTTGATCTCTTTCTCGTTTGGTCCACTTTGCATGTCCCATCTGTCATTCCATGCAAATCTCCCATCATTAGATGGTTGGTATCTTAAATGCATGTCAGATCTAATGATATGCGTGTTAGGAACTCCCCAATATTAGGTTCTAATGGATTCTCTCCATCAAATTCAATTCATAAAGGGTGATCACAGAAAAATTATGGATCTTCTTATAGAGGTGGTTCATGGATATTTTGTTCTTCAATCACTTCTGGAGGTGCATATATGCTCTTGGATGTCGCCAATATTTTCTCCTCCTAAGAGGCAAAGTGTTTTCCAGTGGTTGCTAGAATATGAGAAAGTTCTTGGAGTAACATTGCTAAAAAATTCTGATCAATCTTGAGTTATTCTTGTTGGTTGTTGATCCCTATTTAACACATAGATTAGTGTCTAGGGGGGCGGGGGTTGCTCTTACAACACTCTAAAAGTACAAAAAAAATTAAAGAAATAAATGGAAAATGCTAAAAGAAAACAATTTCAAAGAATAATTTTTCATGTTCTTGTATTCGCTCATGCCACTAAGACCCAAGTTGTTTCTTCACTTGAGTTAGCTTCTTCCTTTCCATGAATCAAACCAAAAGGAAACACACTTTCATAAAGGAAACACATTCTATCAACATGACAAGGATTCATAGAGTCTCCATAATATATTCGTATAGGTTCTTACCTCACATATTACCTTCTCACCCCTTCAAGCCTTAAGTGTTGGGGAAATCGAGAGAAATAATTTGCAAAGAAACTATATTACCAATGCCCTAATCCTTTTAGCACCTTCTCGGCAAAAACAGGAAAATGTTGGTCAAATTAATTTCTTAATAATTCCAACATAAATTATCGACTATGAGTTCGTAGACTTCAAGATGCTACACTATTTGTGCAAAGTTTAGGGATCAGTAGGCTTTCTAATCTACTGCTACAAAACATCAAGGAATTCTTACAAAAAGTAAATATAGGTGATGCATGTTAATTAGGGTCTCAACACAAAGGCCCTTCACGAGAGGTTGCAATATTTCATAGTGACCTAACATAGTGTTCATGCAACCAAGGAAGAATTGGAATGCATATCGTTCCCTTCTAAAAGAAATCACATTTTTATCAAAACAACAATTTAAATGCAAGGAAGCAAAGGGAGAAGTGATGGGGCATGGTGATAACTAGGGTTTGACATAACACCCTTACACGACAGGATACATGTATGTCACGATAATTGAACTAGATAAGTATGCAACCAAGATGGTTGTAGCGTGTATCATTTCCCTTCAATGGTCAATCTCACTCCCACAACTAAGAAAAAAACATTCAATAATAAATAAATAGTGCATTCAAGCAAGCTACAATATATCTAAAAAAAACAAAGAACATAAACTGAGTTACACCACATTATAGAAGGGAAGGAAATGGGGTAGTGTGGGCCAAGTTGGTGAGCCCTACCAGCTAGTGCCACATTGCCTATCAGGCTATGGAATCAAATTCAATTTACACCACCAATGATATCAGCACCAACAATAAACATTTGTATTAATCCAACAATGTTTTGAGAGTTACATAATTTCCATTGCCATTTTCCTAATGATCATACTTTGAATTACAAATAGTTGGAGTTCTCCTCTCTACAATCTACTCTATTATAGATACAAAATTATCCTCGCAACAAAATAAACCCCCTCAAACTAATCTTTGCCCATACATTTATACAAAAGAGCGAGGGGGAGGAACTAGAATTGATTCTCCCAAGTTTGGGTTGTCAATCATGGAAAAATTTATAAAATATTGTCTCTGTATGTTTTTAAGTAGATCATGGTCAGAGAAAAGTTTAATATCATATTGCATTTAATCTATCGAACCTACAATGATCTGAGAATAGCTTTGACTTGGTTTGTTTATTGGTTGATTGTTCAATTTTAGACATAGTTTGGAAATGTTCACAACGAGAACAATATCGTTGAAAGAACTTTGTGTATCTCTTAATCCACATTGGTTTTAAAGAATCCACTTTGGTGTAACCTAATTAGGGATGTTTTGAACAAAACCCATGTTGCATATTTTCCAGATTCTTCTTCATTTCTCTAGAAATGTCGCCCAAAATTTTTAACTCATTATTGTCTTTCACAAGTTGGTTGAAATATTGATCATAACTTGGAGGCTTCTAGAATTGTTCAGGGTACAATGCAAATAACATGAAACCATGCCATCATCCCTAGGAAAAAAACCCATGTCTTAGAATGCCACCGAGAGTTGCGTAGATATGTCAATCTTGGAGGTTGGTTATAGGAACTGCATAAGAGTTATAAGAACAAAGCTAGACAAAACCTTTATTTGTAAAATTAACTTAAAACTCATTTCATTCATCTAAGACATTGGAATAAATAAAAATAAGCAACTTTTACCTCCTTATGCTTTTCAAGGTGTTTAGATTTAGAAATATAGAAATGTATCATAAACATTAAACATACAATTATAAGGGTAGGATATGAGTGGTAAAAGGCCAAGGTGAAAAAATGGGAGCATAACATGTTTCTCTCTATATACGTGGAGGTTCATAACCCATTATGTGAGTTCTCTATTTTTAATTTTCTATTACATGATGATGCTTGGTAGAACTTGAATCCTTATATCGGGAATGTTGAGCTTAAAGCATTTACCTCACACATTTTTAGATTGATTAAATGGAAGAACGAAATGAGTTCTACGGGAGGATTAAATCCAAAACAATCTTGCTAGGAAGGGATGAGTACTCCTTTCCAGTATAATCAAGGATCATTTATATAGGATGACTTAAGGCCTAGGGAACTCCATGGCCATTAGACATCAACAGGGACATGTTATTACATAATTTATAAATATCTCAAGGACATATTTAATACAAAAACTCCTTATCTCCCATGATGTATATGCAGAGATTCCCATTTATCTAAGAAACAAGAACCCAGTTGGATACCCTTATTCCAATTTGGACCCTAATTGGTAGGGTTTTATGCTAACACTTTGCTTAGATATGGATTGATATGGTTTGGGATTTATTTTCACTTCCTTGTTATCTAGTGTCCAAGTTGCTTTTACAGAGCACCAATAACATGAAATGAGGAGGAGGAAAGGAAACATTGGTTTCAATTAAACAAAGCTCTGGGCTAGTATATTCAGGGTGATTATGAATGCCAACATTTGACTAGGGTTAGTTGCATGCAAGGATCCCAAAGGAGGAAGACATAGGTTACATAGGTACATGCAACCAAGTCAGCTAGGGGGATATGATGAACCCTCATTTTGTTTATATTTTGATGTATAAAAACAACCCTTTTTTTCCCAATCCCTAACTATTTTTCCTCTATCAGACCAATTTATGTATGTATGAATGTGTATGATTAAGTTAACGGGTCATTTCAAACTCCATACTCCTTGAAGAAGGTATTTCTTTCTAGGACCATGCTTTATTTCATTCGATCATAATGGGGTGAAACCCTAAAATTGTAATAAGGTATTGGTAAAGGAGCAAAGCCTGAATTTCAAAGGATAACTACTTGTACCACAATGTCCTAATTCAAATGATGGATATATAATGCATGAATTCTAAGCTACAAAATTTGGCATATGAACCTTGATTTCCATCAAGTGGTAATACCGACCATGAAACCAAAATTATATCAAAGGGAAATAAAAAACTTGAACCCCAAATTTCAATAGTTGACAATGATTGCAAATAAGCCCAAATGGAAAAGGTTGTTAACAAGAGGGTGTAAAATTATAATTTTCAAAACACATATTAGTCTTAGGATAACTATAAATATTATTAGCGGGATTCCACCCAATGGCCTTAACATGTATATTTCCAAGGAGTTCACTACTACCATGATTCTCTAACCCATTGTGGATAGGCCAAGAATATATTAGTTATTTTTTGAGTGGCATACATGAAAAAAATGTACAATTGTTTAGACAAAGACACAAACATCTTTGTCAAAGATTCCAAAGGTTGCAATGACACATTTCAATAGTTGCCTCACATATGGTACATGGGGAAAACCTTGTCATACCATAATAATGAAATCATATGAAGCGATTCATTGTGTAAGCTATAGCCTATCACTAATGAAAAATAATTCTCAATTTAATAGAAGCTTAATGTTTGAAATCAATACTAAAATAAGTGACTTGGAGACCGCCATTCACTAGCTATAAGTGACCAATTAAAAGCTAAATAATGCGGTTTCCCATTTTCAAGCAACTATTGATGAGTTTCGTGAAGAATATGCTCCACTTCTAACAGATAAAAACCACATGTTTTATGCATATGAACATTTGAAAGAAGATCGTGTTGCCTTAATGTTGCACCTCACAAAGAATGATGACACAATTTATTGACTATTTCATGTTCAGGAGAAGGTTGTTGATTAGATGCCATGCTTTCCTATTTGCAATATAGCTATTTGTGAGACAACTGATGTATCTCCTTTTGATTCGTCTCAGGAATTACTAGTCATTGACAATGTTTCTCCAAATTATTAATAAAAAATAAAAAGGTATTGGATTCCAACTTCTGAGTAAAATGGGATATATTGAGGAAAAATTGGAAGGAATGGAATGGGTATTGTTGCCCCTATTTTTCCCAAGATACATACATCTAGACTAAAACTTGGAGATAATGTTTTTGATGCCTCATTCTCTATATATAACCTTAATAAAATCCAAAGAAGTGATATTTGTTGTAGGTGGGGTTTAAAATTGATGCAGGAGCATTCAGCCCAAGGGAAATCATTGTAAATAGTAGACATAGGGGGTCATGCATTAGTTTCCTAAGTTCCAAGTCAGTTTAATATTTTAGGCTTTTAAGTATGATTTAATTAGATATTCTCAAAATAAATAAATGAGAACATAGGAAATAGGGAGAGCTTTTAGGCATAAAAGGATTGGATGTGGATCATTAAGTGATAAGGAAGCTTTTCTATTTTAGAACAGGGAAAAAGATGGAATAAAGCCTCAAGAGGCTTTTTGTCATATGTATGCATTTCATGTAGAGCTTTAGAGATTTTATTTGAGTGATTTTAGGATTTTTTTGAGAAGTTGAAGGGATTGAACTTAGATTAGATCATTCTAAATTTTATAAATTAGCAAGCCTAAAGGGCATTGAAAATCAGAAGGGAAGAGAGTGAGAAAGTGTGAGATTGAGAGTAGGCTTGAACAGCAAGGCTGTAAACCTTCAGCAATTGTAAAAGGGCCACAGAATTGAAATATCTGGCCAACAAAAGTTTGTAAGTTATTGTTTTCTTTCAGTTTGTATACATTGGTTGATTGAGAAATTGTATATTTGTTTCCTGAAGTTCATGGCATTGTTGAATTAAGGAAGAAATGATCGATGGGCTTGAAATCACATTTATTTGTTTGAAAACTGCAATACAAATCATTAAGGGTAAAATGGCGTTAAAATCTCTGTTTGCAAATTAATAGGGCGCCGTTCTAAGTGAAAATTTATGTTGGAAGTCGATTTTAATGTGTGTAAGGGCGCATGTTGAAATGAAACAGTGGCAGCATTTGCACCATTGGTGAAATTCGATTTCACATCCTTTGTACTGTTATAATGAGTAATAGTTGATATGTATAGAAGAAGGCGCAATACCATATCTAAAATCAGAAGTAGATCCTCATTTCTGTTATGAATTGTGTTGAGCGCTAAAAACAGGATCGATTGCAATTATTTTAATGTTGTGAGTCAAGGATGGATTTCAGTTATTAATGGTGTGAACCATTGGTATGAACAGTGTTAAAATAATGTAATGATCTAACATGCTATGTAGGGTTTTTATACACCATGTAACAATCGATTGAAAGTTTTTTTTGTGTGAAGAAGATTGGAATGGAATTGTGTTAATTTGCAGATCTACGAAATTGAATTGACTGATTTATGGTGTAAAGGAGAATCGATTTCATACAGAGTCTACGTTTGTGAGAAAAAGACGTGGAGAAAATGCTGGAAGGGCGTTTGGGAGGACTGGAAAGTAAATAATTGAATGCACAACTGATTTTTGGTGTTTCCAGCAACGACCCTGTTTAATTGAGGGACAACATTTACAAGAGCGATTAATGGAAGTTTTGAATCGAATTGCAGTTGGAATCAGCAATCGAATATCCAAGTCCGCGCTGGAAATGGTCTAAAATGCAGGTATGGCAGTATCATTTTCTAAATTAAATGAACACGTTGAATGGATGAGTCTGCAAGGTTTAGAAAGAGCGTCACTGAATTCTTGAGAGGTATGTTGTGGCTTAAATCTGAATTTGTAATTTCCATTGCAAATAACTGTTTGAAGACATGTGTGAATGAAGTTGAATGAAATTGCCGGATTTAAGATGTCAATTGGGATTATATGTTGAGATGCATTCTTATATGCAAGGAATATTGAAGATCTTGGTATTTGCAGGCCAACCCTGCATCAGGTGGTATCAGAGCTAGAATGCTTTGTTGAAGATGTTTGTTTTTTGAATAAATACAACTGAAGTATGTTTCTTTGAATGTGTAATGAATGATTTTTAAATTTAATATGCAGCATACCCAATTGCAAGTGAACATGATTGCAGAAGTGGAAAGAAGACAAGATCATGCAAGATCTTAAAGGTGAGATGTTTTTTTTTGAAATTTATGATTGAAGTTATGGTTGCAGAGAAGATGATGGCAGCGAACCTGGCATTCAGCTGAAGGCTGAATAAGGAGGACAATTGCAGTGTCCTGAAGAAGAAGGTGAGTTGAAGAGATAGCCTGAAGAGAGCAGAGAGAGCGCTCGAAAGGTTCAAGAGGCAGTGAACCAGTATTTACCAAAAGACTGAGTGAGGAGAGCTTGGTGAGGTAAGTGGCAGCAAGAGAGATTGTTGTTGTAGAGGCTAGTACAACTCATGGTGAGTGAGAAACTCATGAGAAAGCAGTCTTCCAGAGGGAGAAGGACTTTCAGAGGAAAAGGAAGTCAAGGTGGTAGTGGAAGATCTACAACACCTAAAGAAGGATCTAGCAGTAGCTCAACCCAGCATGCAACCACAGGAGGTGATGCAAGAGGCAGAGGGAGTTTATCTAGAGGAAGATGAGGTTCAGAGAAACGCCACAGAGATAAGATGACTGTAGAAGTTCGAGAAAGAAAGATCGCAGTAATAAAGGTACAGTTGCAGGTACTAGAAGAATGTCTGCAAGAGCAGGAAAATCAGAAAGGAAAATGGATCTTTCCACTGAAGGGAAAGAGAGTGATTTGGCGACAATTGCAGAGGAGGTTGAGGCAAATTGTGGTTGCCTTGTTGAAAAAGGGACTTAGAGTTCTTGAGCCAGAGAGGGAATTTGAAGATTCCACACGCAGATATGTTCAAAGGAAAATGTTGGAGGAAGCAGTCAAGACTAAAAAGTCTTGTGGTTTTAAAATTGATGAGTTGTGTATGTTTGCAGGTGCAGAGGAGGTTTCCATTGGTGATGCTAGTGTCAATCTTTACATCCTTTCTCCAGTGATCAAATGTGCTCTTACAAAGTGATTTTGAAGTGTCAAGGTCAAATTTTGTCATCTCAATGAGTTTTCAAGCAAAATTTGGTCACTAGGCATTAGGTCTAGGGTTTGCCCAAATGTCAGTCCATGTCATCATTCAGCTGAGCCTATCATCATTCATAGGGTTGTCATTATCATGTCAGTGTCTAATGAGTCATTTT
>APFE031083855.1:49119-82889 GCA_000404065.3 Pinus taeda
CTGAAATCAAAACTTAATTCAAGATCAACCGTAAAATAAACCAAATTTATCTAAAAATGCATTGGAACTTAACGCAAATATCTAGAGGTCTAGGCTAGAGACGTGCTCCGGCGTCGTTAAACCTAGCCACTCTCGTTTTCGCATTAAGGTTGGGTGATTCCTCCTGGTGTGATTCAATTGTGGTTTAGCACGGATTTGGGTTCCCACGTACCGTCGCGTATATATGGGGAGACTCCACTAGGTTCGCATCCTTTATCCATAGGAAGCCGAGTCTGCCGCCTTGTGAACCGTAACGCACCGAACACAGCATTCGGAAAGATTGACTGCAGTACGGAAAGTCCTTGGTTCTCATACGATTTCCAAGGTGTATAAGCAGTTTTATAGATTGCTTGGTGTTAGTGTCGGTCTTGAATGCCCTCCATCAGTGATCAAATATGCTCTTACAAAGTGATTTTGAAGTGTCAAGGTCAAATTTTGTCATTTCAAAGAGTTTTCAAACAAAATTTGGTCAAGGTCTAGGGTTTGCTTTAACTCCTTCTAAAGTTGCCCAAATGCAAATCTATGTCACTATTCAGCTGAGTCTATCATCATTCATAGGGTTTTCATTATCATATCAGTGTCTAATGAGTCATTTTACATCTTGTCCATGCTTCAGTTGTGCCTTGGCAAGTTCATTTCCCTCTCCTAGGGTTTTGAAAGCCAATTTCTCTTGGACGGTTAAATCATCAGCAAAACTTGTTTCCTGATGTTCATACACCTGCCCCTATCCTTAAAGTACCTTACCAAATGCTTCCCATCACTGAGATTCCCCAAATTCCTCATTTTCGCACAAACCCTAGTTTCTAGCTACAACCTGGCAATTTTCTAGGTTGGCCTGTGTTTTGCCCTTTTGGACCCCTTCCCCTCACTCAATCTCTGAGATTCCAATTTCCCCTGCTTCCTAACATCCCTCCCCACTCCCAAAAATTTCCCCAAGAATTTAGAAGCCCCCTATCCCCTTCATTTCGCTTCATTTCGACAAAATTCCTTGTTTCACACATCGAGGCAAGTTTCACTGAAATGATGTTTTAGAGCAGTCAATGATGAATTTTGGAAAGCTAAGAGAGGTTTTTGTCCACCACATGCCAAGGAAGAAAGACCTCCTTCACTTTTTACACAGGTGTCATGGTTTGAGAGAAATGTCAAAAATATCGGCGAGAACGAAGGTGCTCCAAGGACGGTTGGCCAAAACACAAAAACGAAAGAAAACGCCCGATCCACTCCAAATTTTGGCCAAAGCCTCTTTGGCTGAGCATGGTACTTGATTGGGGACTCCCAGCCCAAATTTCAAGAAATTTGGAGAAAATTTTGTCATTTGTGAATTTTTTGTGCAATTTACAGGTTTTGGCCATTTGAATGGTCGCGTTCCAAGCGCGACTATTTTAGAGGACTGCTCGGAATTTTGAAAACTTGGAATTTTTGGAAAGGGCATGCAAAGAGAAAAATTACCAATACTTTGGAGAAGCCTTATTTTGAGATTTGAGCCTCCAAAAGCTCAAAATACATCAAAAAAATGACTTTCTGCCCACTTTTTGAGTTGCAGAAAGTGACCTTGGGAAAAATGGTTTTTGAGGGGGCAAAACAACTCCAAATTCAGAAATTCCACTTGGGATGGAAAGTAGACAGGCCAAGCTTTCCAATGAGCCATCTTTCACTTGATTTGGACCAGTGGAACCCACTCAAAAGTTGCTGCAAAGGTGCGCGGACATGAGAGCCAGGGGGCGCGGATATGAGAGCTAACTTTGCCAGAATTGACTTTTTTGGTCAAAAAACATTGTTTTGACTATGGTTGACCATTTTTACTTGTAGATGATGGATAAATGTAATATTTTCATGGCACTTTGATAGATTTTACTTCTCTTTACTCTTCTAGAAGCTTCCTTGATGTAAAAAGTGAATAATTAATGCATGAATTAGTTAGCTAAGTAATAGAGGCAAGTTGTTGAGATGCCTATTATCTAGTGCTTAGTTTGGAATTAGTTCAAACTGCTCCTAAAAGGATGAGCTCGACCCCTAGAGGCAAGGGAAGAGGTTAGCTTGCCTATATTATGTGTTTTCTTAGTCATTTTGAGAGGTTGGAAGGTTGGACTCTTGTGGGAGAAAGTTCCATTGTATATTGTACATCTATCTTTGCAATTTCAAGAGGAAGAAGGCCAGGGTTTTGCAGACATCCTTGTGGATTCTTGTGGATTGTAGTGTTGATGGTGTGTTCTCTACATGTTATTGTAAGTTTGTTTATGTATTCTACATATCTCTTTTGCTTCTATTTGGACAGATGAAGTGGTAAAGTTTGAATACATGCTTTGACATGCTCAGCTTTTTAGTTTGTTCAAAATTTATGTTTTCTGCTATCTAGAGAGGATTCAAATGGTTGTTTGCCCTCTTTAGTTCCTTCTCTATCATCCATGATCATCCATCTCAGATTAAAGCATCAGTGCTTACTCCTACCTTGCCCCAAAGATCCCCCTGCAAAAACTGTGCTCAATCCCCGCACCCTGAATTGCATTCCCTCCAATTTCCACCAAAAAAACCAAAAATCTTTAAATCAAACCCCCCTTATCAATTTACTAGCCTAAAATTTTTATTCCTAATTGGTCAGCTTATCATATTGAAAGATCTACCGAATCTGACCCGAGAGAGCCTTCTCATACCTCGTAGGGCTAGCTACGAGGTGAAATGGTTTGATGTAGCCTTGAGAGTTTGTCTATCTCAGCCTAGGTGAATTCCAATCGCTAACAGGTGAAACAGAGGAGAAGATCATTGATGATTTCTTGAGTTATTGGGTAAATCCAGATCAGTTGGATAATGTAAAACCATGTATTTTTGTAGCTGACAATTGTGATGTGATTACAGGTTTTACTGAGGAGGATGTGCAATCTTGTGAAACTGTTACCGCACAAGAGGAAGCTCTTGTGGATGTTGAAGAAGAAAATCATTCTGAAGTGCAGATAAAGGAAGTAACAACTGATACTGTTGAACATTTTGTGCAAACTGAAAGTTTATGGACGAATGCAGGTGATGATGATATGCTTCAGTGATGCTACATAGAAATTGCATTGTTGGAATACTTGTTGGAGAATCCAGAGTACGACAGGGAGATTGCAGAAGAAAGAGTTTAGTGTAGTGAACAAGAGGGAAAAGACATCATGGAAACAGATGGTATTATTGAAGATGCTAGAGAAAATCTGAGTAAAATGGGATATATTGGTGGAAAAATTGGAAGGAATGGAATGGGTATTGTTGCCCCTATTTTTTCCAAGATACATACATCTAGACTAAAACTTGGAGATAATTGTTTTGATGCCTCATTCTCTATATATAACCTTAATAAAATCCAAGCAAGTGATATTTGTTGTAGGTAGGGTTTAGAATGAAGAGGAACCCACTACTAATTGTGATGAAACGATTGATGGGTTGGTTGTTCTAGTAGTTAATAATGTTGCTAATGACATTGATCATATGTGAGGTTGTTCAAATCCAATTTCTAAATAGATCCTTACCCTTACTTGAATAGACCAAAAATATATTTCGTATAGCTCTCCTCATCACAAGATTACAGACATTTGAGACGGAATAATATTTCTTGGAATCATGGTGATTGCGGTTTCAAATATTCGTAGAAGCATTGTGAAAGGATGAATCCTAGCCTAATGTCAACTATCCAAATTAATTATGGATGGCTTGATGGATGGTCATGTAATTCTTTAAAGAAATACTTGTTGACTTTGTACATATGTGTCTTCTTGTTTATACCATAATACAACACTATTTTTCCTTGAAACTAAATAATTGAGAGTGGTTAACTGAGGGTATACTGAAGATATTGGTTAACCAATTTTTCATTAGGTGGTTCATCAATTGTGCTTTTATTATTCCCTCAATTCTAGGGGAGGTATTAAAAGGATTGAAAACCTCATTATCTTCAAAGGATAGGAGTGTAATGGAAGTTATTGATAGATTGGTCAATGGGTTAACTGGGTTTTTTGCAATTGACTGCCTCATCTTACTAACGTATGAGATTGTGTACTACTATTATTGATAAATATTGTTGGCATAATAGATATTATTAAATTAGTAGAAAATGATGTGCTTTTGTCAAGCTAATTGATTGAAAAGACTATGTTGTCTTTTTTTTCTAGTTGATTGATCAACACGGAATTTTCTTTGGATAACAATTGGGAGAAATACAAATTCAGGGGAGGATCTTATTGACATTAATATCAAAAGAGGAGAGTTGTATATAGGTAGAGTATGGAAATAAGGCAGAGAATTATTTAGTTGCAGGTGGAGAAAATATTATTGTTGGGCAGCGGATCCCCCCATAGTATGTTTTTGGGGCTTCAAACCTGAATTTTGGTCAAGTGCAATGTAAAGACCCTGCGAAATGAGGGTGCAGAGCATGAGAGTCTAGGGTTGTACACCTTAAAATAATGTAATTTAATGTATGGTATGTCGGCCTACCCATGGTTCGCTAAATAGAGCAAGGCTGTAAGTGTACAGTCAGTCTTAGCTTTGACAAGAAACAAATAGTTTTGAGATGATGAATTAGCTCTGAGTCTGTAAGTCTGAGTCTTGGGTTGTAGTAGTAGGAAGAGGCTCTGCAGCTGAGTGCGCAGAGGCCTGGTAGAGTCCGCAACTGTGTGCGCGGATCCCTGCAGGTGAGTGTGCAAGGCAGAGTTCAGATTGTACTTGAACAGAGGATTAATAAAAGGTAAGTTGCTTTTGAAATACTGTGTGTTCATGCTTTTATTATATTTATGCATATGTTTATAGTTTTATGATTGCACGCACTTGGTATGAATGTTGAATAATTAATGAGAATACTGGGTCCACACAATTAAGTTAAGGTCTATAATAATAGCATAGTAAGGATAAAGGATCTAGACAACACCTCTTCGCACTCTTTATAGAGCTGCGTGGAAGCAGTCACACAAGTTGCAAAGGACAGATGACTGCTCAGAACAGCACAAGTTCGTAGGTTCAATTCGCGAACTTCCTAGACTTCATCAAGACATCCCTATGGTACGAAAACTTGTTTGCAGCACCCTCCCTTACTACCTCGGGTGAGACCTCAATCTGCGCACCACGAATTGTTGCCGAAAGGGCCGGTAGTTTTGGGATTTTTTTGGCTAAATCACATCTGAACCTGGTTCAGGCCCTAACAACCCAACAAATGGTTCTGTTGTCAGGACCAGGATCTGCCTAAGGGATGTCTGATGTCGTGCCACTTGAACCCAATAAAGAAGGAAATTGAAGAGTGGTTGGACAAGAAGATTCACGAGTTAGTGACAGAGGAAAACAAAACTCCGCAGGTATCCGAGAAAAGGTGGCTGGATTGTTATTTGTATATGAAAATCAACAAGATCTTATTTGCATCCTTTTGTTTTGAACTCTATGAGTGGATTGCAAGGTTAGCTGACAGCCAAGGAAGGTGTAAGCTCGACCAATCGATAGTGTGGACTTCAGAATTAGTGCGCAGAGTAGAGGCATCAAAAGATAAGATCACATGAGTTGTGGACCACTGGCTCAACCAGACAATAGGGGGTTTATCATTAAGTTCACGATAGATATGACCGTAAGCTACAATGAAGAAAAACGACGTTTCCTCAAGGGACCGTGAGGTAAGTACATTAAAAATTTGAATACCTGGATTAAGATGTTGTTATGCGAAAGAAATTTATAAGAATACATTAATGTTTGGAATGATGCGGAGTGGAAAGATCTATAAAGGTAGCGGGGAATTAAGAAACAACCCCTTAATTTCACCTTCACGAGAGAGTGAGGAAGAGCTCGCTTGGGTCTCTCCAAGAAGTGTGGTCAATTTGATAAGACAATGAATTCCGTAGCTAACACCTCCACTTACGCCACCACCCATTTCACCTCCTTCACCTCCATCTCCACCCACTCTACCTCCACCAAACTTGTAGTTCAGCATAGCAAGCACGATCAAGCTACCCATATTTAGAGGAGTAGGGAATGAGGATTCAAACTAGTTCTAGTTCGTGGTAAGAGCAGTGTGGGAAGTGCAAGGTGTCACAAACGACAACATTAAGAAGGCTACATTGGTGAGCACATTGCAGGATCGCGCATTGACATGGTATATCAACCACTCTAACGACCACCCAAATGCAGGGATAATAGAGATATAGAATGAGTTGAACAAAGAAATTAACCAGTTGAAATCAGAGACACTGTCAATCATCGGATTTAAAGAGATCACGATGCTCCCAGGTGAGACCCCCCAAGATCTATATTAGTGGCTAAAGAGTACGATCTACAAGTCTAATATCACGCTAACGAATGCATAATATCATGCATGGTTTGTGACATCCCTGACACCGCACCTGAGGATGGCGTTATTACAACAAAAGCTTTCAACCCAGGACAAAGCATTGGAAATGGTGATGAGGTTGCATGAAACACTGATACAGGATCGAGGGTTGGGAGTTCAACAAATCCATGCAAAACTACAGAATCTCTGCCTAGAAATGCAGAGCTTGAAGCAGGATAGGGCACCACACCCACAAGCGCGCAAGGAAGTGTGGTGCATAAAATGCAAAGGCCAGGGCCATAACAAGGATCACTGTCAAGTATTTGCAAACTACTTGGCAAGAGGAGGGCCAATGCCATTGGGACCAAAGGCATAAACAGGGCCGAGTGCGACACCCGTGCTATGGTGCTCGATCTGTCAGATAGGAGGGAAACATGTGATAGATAATTGTCATTTGATGTAGAAGTATACATAGACTCCCCAATAGTTGTTCTGTAATTTCTGCAAGTCAGTAGGCCACGACGAGCATACTTGTTGTAGATCTACGAGCTAATGATGGATCAAACCCTGGACTATAGAATGTAGACAGAAATGCGAGGCCTCGACCTAGCTGTGGGGATGGCGCACGCTGGATTTCAGGGGCGAGGTCAAGGACGAGGAGGAATGGGGCCATGAAGGGGCCGTAGATAGTTAATTTATTACAATTGCAGAGGACCAGGGCACTATGCCCACGATTGTACCGACCTGACGAGAATATATTGTTCATATTGTTCCCAATTTGATCATGAAATGATATATTGTCCTATGTTGATAGCACAGATGCGTGAGAAAGGGGTACTCCAACCTCCTCCGACTCAGAATATCGAAATGATGAGGTATAAACTACGCGAAGAAGACCCAAATGTAAACATGATGCTCAAAAGCAGTGTGACCATTGGGGAGGATAAGGGGAAGCAGCTCAAGGAAGATACATGGGTTCGCAAGGCTCCTAGAAAGGAACCTGAGTTTGACATAGAATGTGCAAAGGAGACGTTCATGGAAGCTAAGAAGAGCTTCGCAGGGACCTCTACTTCAGGTAATAAAGATCAACCAGAACCAGGGATGGATCCTTCTATGCTTACTACTGTTTTGGAGACTTGCATGAAACTGCTCTGCGACAATAAGATAGTTAAGGACTACAAGAGTTGATCATGAGCTGCGCGGGATCAGGGGAACCACACGTAGTTCGGAAATTGGGGAAGCATACATTGCGCACTAGGAGGGAAATGAGGTTGACGACACAGATTAGTGAGTATGAAATGGATCAGGTAATCCTAAACCTGGGTTCATATGAGAATGTATTACCAAAGCAAACATGGGAACATATGGGCAAACCTGCCTCACAGTGGTCCCCTATTCAATTGCGAATGGCGAACCAACAGAAGATTTTGTCCATGGGGAGGTTGCAAGGGGTAATAGTTAATATCGAAGGCGCAAGCACACAGACAGACTTTGAAATAATAGAGATTTTCGATGACAACAATCCTTATCCTGCGTTGCTGGGAATAGACTAGGCCACTGATATGAATGGAGTCATCAACCTGAAGAAGCATAAGATGATATTCAAGAGAAAGTCCCTACACGTAGTAGTTCCGCTAGACCCAGTTGAAGGAGCACGCTACACTGAACCAGTCCGTGACGATGAAAGCGATAATGAGATGGATTGTATTTACTAAAGAATGACACAAGACCAAGATCGGGTGAACCCGACTACAGATGGGAGAATCTCGTGGGAGCACCACAACTCTTGTACTTTGGATTCAGACAAAGAAGTAGAATGTTGGCAGAACCGGTTGCACGAAGTGACAATGCTAAACTGCAACATGATGATTAGATCATTGCATTGTGTGACGACAAAAGCAAGGGAACTCCCAACATATGATGAAGTAACAATGGTGGATGAATTCCTAAACAAATTTGAAAGTGCAGTACTAGAATAGCAGCGTTACGGTGCGTTAGAATGGGCGTTGCACGCAACACCCGCACGATGATGGAGTACACATATGAAGGCCATTGGAAACTTCCGAAAATGTAGAAGATGGATGCACTTATGGTTTGGAAGTCCCCAGCGTCGAACAAGAGTTGGGCAGCCAGGACAAAGCAGCTTGCGCGCCCACCTGTGTTGATGGGTGCAGACGTGTGCACGCACATCCCAGACTAAGGATCAAAAATCAGAACTAGATGCGGCAGCAGGAAAAGCAATGCACACCACAAATATTCCACATCAGAGCATTCAAAAAGCTATGCAGAACCATGAACATTGTTTACCAGGCAGAACGAACTAATTGGGACCTGCGCATACTAGCAGTCTGATGGGCCTATAGGGCTATGCACAAGAACCTTAGCGTGGGAATGATTTTGAAGACGACGAGAAGAGTCATGGCCGTAGCATTGGAAAAGAATCCTCACGCAATAACTCCCATAATTGGGACAACGCACGAGGACCAGAGCGAAGAGATTATGTAGCCGCACAAGGACGAACGTATGGATATTCAAGAATCCATTCGGCAAGGGAACCTTGAGCTTCGCGAACTCGAAGAAGATAGGGTACGATTGAAGAAGAAAAGCATGTTAAAGGACGCGATATCAGAAAATTGGAAACCAAAATCGTGCAAGCATTATGTGTCGACAAAAGGATAGGACAACATATGGGCAACCCTACCACCACACTAGAAGATTGTTTCCGAGAATTTCTGTCTATACTACCATGGTTGCGATCGTACCTTATCAGACAAAGTAAACAGCGAAGCACACCGCATAAGGAAGAATGCAAGGCGCTGACTGGTGCGAGGGTAACTAAGGAAGGCCCGCGGACTGGGTTGGAAGGTTACTTGAAGCCTCGCACGAGTGGTGCGACCAACTGACTATCCATAGGAAGCACAGTATCAACACTCCAAGCAGTTGAAAGAGAGCACAGGACAATAAAAGAGTCTGTATGGGAGCTGCATGACATGGAAGTTGCGCACAGGATCAGTGTGACCCATCGGTCGCGTACGCGTACAAGGGGATGCATTGCCACACAGGTAGGCTGGGAAGTGACCATTGGTGTCACTGTTCATGACATGATGTCCAATTTAAGGAAACAAGGAGTGGACGATGGGCAATTAAGACACAACGTTAGAACTAGATTTGGGACTATCTGCCACCAATCTCACATTAATGAACCGAATATGGGGGGATCGATCGAATTTGAATTCAAAAGGGCCTATAAATCACAGGTGGCTCTCCACCAAACAACTCTTGGTGTTTTGAGAATTTAGTTGTTGTGCTATCAATTGGGTATGAACCTAATGAATTTGGACGCTATGAGAGCAAGTCGATGGTTTGAAACATTGCTGAAGGAGAAATAGGATTCCCTGATCAGAATGATGGTTTGAAACGTCGATGGTATGGGATGCACCGGAAATCCCCAAATTTCCCCGGACGAGAAGGCCCAAAAAGGATCCACAAACAGCAGGATTGGTCCATATGTCTCTGCAAAATACATGGTTCGGTAAACTGACTATGGAAGATAAGGGAAAGACGGTTAATATTGAGAATATGATGAGGAGGAGGATCTTCAGGCCTTTGTAAAAGAGATTGAACCAGATGAAGAAGGTGGGGAAGACATTCAGCCAATGTGCACTACAACAAAACTGCCCAAATATGTCCCCCCATAGAAAGGGAAAGAAAAAGTACCCAAGGACGTGGATACCGTTAAGAGCGCACTCGAAACTCCACTCTTCCCTGATGGAATTCTATTTGAGGGTTTAGCCCTAGGCCGCGTACCCATGATGAAATTTGAAGATTGGGACCTCGCGGACAACGAAAAGTTCCCACATTTCGAGACTAGCCAACTTATGAAACAAAGCAAGGAGGGGGTATTTACAGCGTTGTAGCCATGGAAATGGCTACGCGAGGTGGAGGAGGCCGGGTATTTACTCCCGTTCATCGCAATTGATGGCATTGTTTTTGCAGTGCTTGACTCGTGGCCACCCGAGTGGCGCGCCCCAGATTTGGTAGTGCGTGATGAGGCAGTGATACAAAGACAAAAGGATGCTGCCAAGCTACTGGTACAACAAAAGTGGAACGAGCAGTTAGCCAAGGAAGTAAGGGCTTCCCGTGAGGCAGCAAATGCCGCTGAAACAACAACAACAGCTAGGGCAACCACGACATAGGAGGAACGAGGATCGGACCCGACCACAAGACATGGGATAGATGATACGGGGAAAGGTGTGGACCCAAGCACCACCTTTACACATTGAAACAGCCGTGCGGGACAGAATGAACAGGGCCACGGAAGAAGACCAAGGCTTCCAAATTGGATGGGGAGCCTATTACACTGACAGAGGGTGATTTATACGACATCGCCGACATGGTTCGCGAAGTCACTAGGGAGGTGCTCCAAGAAGCAATGACGGAGCAACATAATGTGTTGGGGGCACTCAGGGCACAACTGTAGGGACTTCAGGTGTGACTCCCACAAGAAGGAACAATAGTCATCTACGGTGCCACGGGAGCATCGGAAACATAGCAGTTGTTGCGGGCCAAAATTGTCAACACCGTCGCGCTGCCAGAAGGGGCACTGACATCAAACAACATGGAGGATAGAGCCGTTGTAGGACGGATCAAGGGACTCGGCCTAAACTTGGCTGCCCTTCCGCAGATTATTTTATACTAGCTACAGGACGAAGCAACGACAAAACTCCGTGCTAGGGAGGGACACGCAGTGCAACTGCTAAGTGAACAACGAATCAACATCGAAGAACTTAGCCTACAACGTGATGAAGCAGTGGCTCAAAACCAGTAGTTGGAGTAGATCGTAGAGGAAGCATGTTTCCGCGTCCCAGAACTAGAAATTGTGACAGATCTTCCAGTAGGAATGTGGATCCACAAATTGGCCAGTGGATTCTGTGAAGTGAAGGAGGAAGCTACAAGGATCCAGTTGGACGTCAACCTGCAAATTTCTGAACTACAATTAAAGGCACAACCCTCCACGCCCCCAGTAGTTCGAGAACAGCACATCGATGATATTCGCAAAAGGCTGGGAGAAATTGAACAAGTAATGCAAAGTTGTACCACTTTGTTGGAAGAATCCTTCGGGTCCTCACAACCTTCCAGGAGGATTCCACCATACAAGAGTTGGAAATAGAGGCATGGGAGCTTCAAATGCAATATTATAGTGTGCACGGGACGACGTAGACGATGGTCCTAACTCAGTGACTCGTGAGGTTACAACAGGCAAAGGCAATGAATGAGCAAGTGGACACAATGCTCCAAAAATAGGCAGTACGTAAAGCACGCGTTCAGCCTTGGATTGACGAGGCCTTCCTCATCACAGTTGACATCGAAGGAAAAATCACGTAAATGAAAGCGATGCATGACCTGAGAAATGGATTTGACCCTGACAATAAGCATTTGACCGAGTGAGCAGAATGGATTCAGTGGATGGCAGAGCAATGCGCTACAAATCTTCATGCAGCAGAGGCAAAGCTGGATGGACTTCGTGCGAAGATCGCCACACCAGTAGAGTGGCTCCAGACGAGTCACAATGATTGTGGTGAGGGCTTGTTGGGCAGCATATCCCCCCATAGCATGTTTTTGGGGCTTGAACCTCGAATTTTGGTCAAGTGCAATGTAAAGACCCCACGAAATGCGGGCACGGAATGCGAGAGTCTAGAGTCGTCCGCCCTAAAATAATTTAATTTAATGTATGGTATGTCAGCATACCCATGGTTCACGGACCATGGGATTGTATAAATAGAGTGAAGCTCTAAGTGTAAAGTCAGTCTCATCTTTGACAAGAAACATATAGTTTTGGGGTGATGAATTACCTCTGAGTCTGTAAGTCTGAGCCTTGCGTTGTAGTAGTAGGAAGCGACTCTATAGCTGAGTGCACAGAGGCCTGATAGAGTCTGCAACTGTGTGCACGGACCCTTGCAGCTAAGTGCACAAGGCGGATTTGGGATTGTACTTGAACAAAGGATTAATAAAAGATAAGTTGATTATGAAATACTATGTGTTCATTCTTTTATTATATTTATGCATCTCTTTACAGTTTTATGATTGCGCGCACTTGGTATGAATGTTGAATAATTAATGAGAATATTAGGTCCACACAATTAAGTTAAGATCTATAATAATAGCGTAGTAAGGATAAAGGATCTAGACAACACCTTTTCACGCTCTTTACAGAGTTGCGCGAAAGTAGTCGCACAAGGTGCGAAGGATAGACGGCTGCGCAAAACTTCTTAGACCTTATGAAGACATCACTAGGGTGCGGAAACCTGGTTCCAGCACCTTCCCATACTACCTCGGGTGAGACCTCAGTCCGCGCACTGCGCACTGTTGTTGAAAGGGTCGGTAGTTTCGGGATTTGTTTGGCTAAATCACTTCTGAACCTAGGTCAGGCCCCAACAAGCCAACAATTACAACAATGGGGATAATCCTTTTTATTCCTCATGGATTATGTGTTTTTGGATTGCGATCAATGATGAAGAGGAGGATTATTAAGCAATTGTTGTCATTGATGTCGAAGTACTTATATAATTGATATTATATATGTAAGTATATTCTTATATCAAAAAGTGGGTGCTAGTTCAAAAGATGTAGTCAAAACAAAAAATCAAATTACATGGAAAAAGTGTAAACTGAATTTATATAAAGAAATAAAGAAGTGAAACGGTGATTTCAAACCCATGGTTTAGGAAGTCGATGATATTTTCCCATGGAATTTGGAAATGTGAAATAAAAGGAGAATTGATTGTTAAATCAATGAATTGTTGTCTTTTTCAATTAACATGTATTTTCATGAAAGGTTATGATAATGTATAAAAGGAGAAGGAATTGGAAGGGGTATGTGTGTATAAAAATGTAATTTGTGGAGTGAATGGGCCATCATGGAATTTTTTCTATAACTTATTTTTTGGGATGATTCAAATAGTGAAATTTTGAGAATATTGATGACAGCTCAAAGGAAAAATCTAATTAAATTTTCAAATTTTGATTCATTATACTTTCAAAGATATATGTTCAATTTAGGGTTTGTGGTTGGTCCTTAGATCTATTTCAAATGAATAATCTTGGGATTTTCAATATTATTTATTTGTAAGGATTTTTTATATGATGAAATTTAGAGGAGATCTGAAAGACATCACAAGGTATGTCTACTTAAAATTTTATATTTTTGTTCACTATAATTTTAGAGACACGCCTTTTGGAAATTAGGGTTTGTGATGGACCTCGGCTAAATTTTAAATGAGCTAAATCACAAAATTTTCTATATTTTTATTTATTTGAAGGATTAGACCATGAAATCTTTAGCATATGAGGAACCAACTCAAGATGCATTTAGTAAAAAAATTATATTCAGACTCACTACAGTGTTGGAGATATACCCCTTGAAATATAAGGTTCCTGAATGGTCCTAAAATCAATTTAATAAGAGTAATCATGGAAATTTTCCATAATTGTTTTTCTAGGACACTTCAAGCTACATAATTTTTAAATATCTAAGGATATATAATGAAGTGCTTAGGAAAAATTATATCTAAGGATATATAATGAAGTGCTTAGGAAAAATTATATCTAAGGATATATAATGAAGTGCTTAGGAAAAAATTACATATTAATATATAAAGAATTGGACATCTAACATACTATGTAATGTTGTTCTTAGGAAGAGGCCAAAAATAAGAAAGTTTTGGGAAGGCTACCATAACTTTCATTTGGCATATCAACCTGAAGATCTGCGAAAGAAACCAGAAGATCTAGTTTTTTAATGAGAAAATCACTTTTAAAGAAACTATTTGTTGGCTAGCACTAAAAAAAATACATTATTTCCTCTTGCTAAGTTGGTGTTTAATAGTAAAGATTCACTATTTGTAGGTTAGCACTAAAAACCAAATAAATTATTTCCTCTTGCTAAATTGTTGTTTAATAGTAAAGATTCATGTCTCTAAGAAATTGGTATCTACAAAGATCTAAAAAAGTAGATTGGTCTCTACAAAGATCTAGAAGAGTAAATTAGTACCTGCAAATCATTATTAAACGAAGTTTTGTAGCTTCACCGTGAAGAAGTTTTCATGTGAATCTTATATTCCTTGTTATGCAAGTCATAAATATTATATACGATTTATTTCCTATGATTCATGAATATTTAGATAGATACTGTTTCTCTTATATTTACTGATCCCCACTATTCCCTTGTATAATTGTGCTCAACACTTTATTACTGCTATATTTTTTCATTAATTTGTAAAATATTTAGTGCATGGTTTGTATATTTTTATTTTGACGAAACATCAATTTACTTTATTATTTCTAATTTCTTGTAAGGTTGCATAATAAGTCAAAATAAATTAGAAAACTATAATCGGAAAGTCAAAAATATTTTCAAATCAATATTTCATTCGTATGAAATGTTGACTATTTTTCTAAGGCTCGAAAATAAGGTGATAATCCCACCTGCTTCACTTGGTCTTCCAAGGTTTGAAGCGTTTTGTGTTATAACATGGAATTTCCACATCTCAGCACACTACAATTTCAAAAGGCATTTGATTACATGTAAAAGTTAAACTCACCATAACCCTTGTTCTACAATGTCCGCATTGGATATATCTACACTATTGTTTAGAATAATGTTTCAAAAAATATAGTAGGGGCATTGGCTCAACAAGAGGACAATATACCTTACCCAATTTAATTTATTAGAATTTTTATATATAATATAATGCTAATGTAGACTTTTGCTAAAAATGAATTCTTTAGTGGTTTAGGCTCTTAATAAATTTAGGAATTATATCATTATATATTAAGTATTCCTTAATGATTTATGACCCTAATAAATTTAGGAAGTATTTCATTAGATATTAAGTATTTGTACACGTAAATATTGCTTTCTTTAAGTATATGATGAATAAATTTGATATCAATGATTAAAACATTATATGGTTTTTGTTGTTTACATTATTTTGATTTAATCTTTCATAAACGAGGAAGGCATGTTGTTGTATATTTTTTTGTTAAGACCCATAAATCTTGTAGGTAGATACATGCATGATAATTGACCAATTTCCAAATGAAGACATTTTTTCAATCTCAATACAAACCCCTTGGTTTTTTGAGATATCAAATTATATAACTATATATAGATATTCACAACCTTTTTTTCTATAGGGACAGATGCAAGAGTGTTAGAAAAAATGCATAATACACTTAGATTGTAGGATGTATATTCAATATTGCACTAAATCAAATTTTAAAGAGATGTGTGAGGGACAATGAAGTCCATGACATAGTGAACCATATGGTGGAAAATATGCAACAAATTTTATAACCTACAAGATCTTCTAGGCTTGTTATTTTTTTCTATCATCCATGGAGATGTGATGTCTTAGTGAAGAGAAATGATATTTGGGTAACAACTTTGTTTCAGACGCCAATTTCAAATGTCAAGTTTCTTTCATATGTTGAGGGGTGAGATTAGTGTTGCTGAAAACACTTTCCTTAGAAAGATGGAGCATTATCCATTGGGGTTACTCCCAACACATTTACACCATGTTTGAGGATATTTCATGTGAAATGGGGTCAATGGTATGTAGACTAACTTAACTGTACTATGGTAGACATACACACTAGAGATAGCTTACTCATGGATAACTATACCTTGACTTGATTCTTATATCTTACACTTCTTTTGTTTGATATCTATGTGGTTTTGTGAGACTCATTATGAAGCATTCACACAAAGACTTCATTGTTTTAAATATTTGTGGAATTTAACATTTAAAGTAAACATTGTTAAATTATAATTGAAGGTATTTTCCCTTATCTACTCGACACCTTGAACATCACATCATAGCTAAAACAACAACAATTTTGAATGCAAAAATCTTACTGAATCATATGTTCAAGATCGAAATACATCATCTAAAATTTGAAAGAATTGAGAAGGATGAAAAAAATGTTTAAATTAAAATTACTCATTAGTCTTTCAACTAATTGGAAATTTTCAGTTTCAAGGTAAAGAAAAGGGAAAAAAATGAAAACCTCAAATTTAATGTTTTTAAATAATTCATTATTAAAATGTGAAAATATGGAAAATTAATAAAATTTTAAAATAAAGAAAAACAATCTCAATAATTGATTATTACAATGTAAAAATTTAAAATATATATTTTTTTAAATGAAAAATAAATGCAAGCTAAAATGATCTATAAATTATTACTTACAATATTTTTATTTTTTTAATCTTCAAATTAATTATATAAGTTTCTTGTTTTTTTGTCAAGTTGTCTATGATCCTTCTAGGGGCACCTAGGGGCATCTAAGTCGTCAAAGTCACATACTTATAATATTTTTATTTTTTTAATCTTCAAATTAATTATATAAGGTTCTTGTTTTTTTGTCAAGTTGTCTGTGATCCTTCTAGGGGCACCTAGGGGCATCTAAGTCGTCAAAGTCACATGGGGATCGCACCCTGAGCCACACGAACCTATGAGCCACACCAACCCTTAAGTTGATTAGATTTCTTAGCATGTCTCCTCCCTCTAACACAAGGCCCATCCTCAATCGGTTGTGCTAATAAGACTTGAAAATGATATAAATTTGAAAAAAAAAATCAAATTTAATATTTTTGAACTTTTATTAAAATTTAAAATATCATCTAATTATTTTTCATTAAATCAAATAACATTGATATAATTATTTTTCCATGATCAAATTACTAAATTCATAAAAATAATTTAAAACTACAATGTATCATTTCTATATAGATATTGTAGCATGAAAAATCCTAAGGGTTTCAATTTTTTTAATCACAATTTATTATTATAAATAACCTCAAAATTTAAAGATTTCTTACCATGTCTCCTTCCTCTAACACAAGGCCCATCCTGCCCATCCTCAATCGATTGTGCTAATAAGACTTGAAAATTATATAAATTTGAAAAAAAAAAAATTTAATATTTTTGAACTTTTATTAAATTTTAAATATCATTTAATTATTTTTCATTAAATCAAATAACATTGATATAATTAGTTTTCCATGATCAAATTACTAAATTCATAAAAATAATTTAAAACTACAATGTATCGTTTCTATATAGATATTGTAGCATGAAAAATCCTAAGGGTTTCAATTTTTTTAATCACAATTTATTATTATATATAACCTCAAAATTTAAAACTACAATGTATCGTTTCTATATAGATATTGTATCATGGAAAGTATCGTTTCTATATAGATATTGTATCATGGAAAATTTCAAGCCTTTAATTTTTTTTGAATTTTTTGAATCACTATTTATTATTATCAATAACCCTAAATTTATTTTATCTATAAAAGAAGGAATGGAAGTTAGCCTAACTTTATTTTAAGGGAAAGGGAAAATAAATAAATTTACTCCCCAAAATGTGTAACTACAACTTTCTATTCATCTCAATTTTCATGAATGGGTATTTATGCTAGATATTTTGCCCTCCCTATGCTTATTTGTTGTTATATCTGACTAGGGCCATCTTAAACTCCAAATAGACCAAGTACCCACAAAAATCAAATCTCTTTTCACTCTAAAACTTATTTGCATCTTAAGGGATTTGATCCCTCTCGATGCTTGGTAGACCCCAAGTTCATGTGGATGTAGGTTGATGATAGACCAAGTACCCAGAGACATCAAATTTCTTTTCACTCTAAATGTTGTTTTTATCTCAAAGGATTTGATCCTTCTAGATGCTTGGTAGATCCGAGTTCATATGGATCTAGGCTAATGATTTGTTGAACACCTAATCCTCAATGGGTTAGTGTGGAAGCCGAATAGACAAAAGGAGTCCAAGAGACCTTGGGATGTGGAACCCAACGGTCAAACCATGTACTATAAATGTATATCTTTTGTTAATAAAAATGTACTCTTATGTTTTATCTTTCAAATTCCTTTACTGCCCATGTATGTTTAACATGGTATCAGAGCGGGTGAATTCTAATCCCACTCCAATTTGAGCCCTGGTTTTGTCAGTTTTTTTCTATTGGCTCTTTCCTACTTGCGAGAACTTGAGTTCTCTAATTGTCTGCATGACCTACCGCTCCACTGATTTGGCCTCCGTTAGAAACAAATTTTCTCATTTTTGGGCATTCTCTGCAATTGTCAATGTCTTTCTTTGCAACGTCCACTATTCGTCTGTCCATTTCATTAATTATAATCTCTGTCACCTACCTACCCTAGGTGTAACGCCTCGACATCTTTCTTTGCCTCTTTAGACTTATCAAGCATGCACCCTATTTGTTACAATTGTTACCAAGCACTCAACTCGCTCGAATTTGAATACTATGAGCTCGAATAGGATAGCATTTAATATTATCTTGTACTTAGACATTGTTTCATTCTCTGCTCAAGAGAAAAAACTTTCATTCAGACCTGCACATTCAAAAGTTCTCTTTGTTGAAAACAGAGGTTTCGTTGATACACTGACAGTCTGTTTGCGCCTACCTTAACAGCCTATCAATGCCGCACTGAATTTCTCTGTAAATAGTCAGCGAGTGAGCCATTGTCGACATACTCGAATACTAGATATGAACGGTTTTCCATCACACAAAACCCCGAGAGGTGCCCCACATTCAAATGATTCATCTTTTGAAGAATCCCAATTTGCTAAGAGACGTCGCCTTGAATCTGCTTCACGGCCACAATGAGATGACTATTGACGTGGATGTGCGATAAGGAATATGAGTCGAATGAGCTCACGAAGTATAACTCATGGTTAATTGAGGTGGAAGTCTAAGAAGGAAGACATATCGATTGACTGCGCTTTGATCCCTTGGCATAGCACACTCGCTTCGATACCTCCCCTCGCAGGTGACTCTTCCTCATTTCCACACCTCCCTTTACCATGTTGCGCAACACCCTTACCCTGATTATATTGATACCCACAGCCTTATGTTGCAAGTTGTGATATTCATAAGCTATGCAGGAGCTACGCTAAACTAAACTAATATTGTAACCATTTTAGTGTGCTCCTAGCTAATCCGTCACCCGCATAAAAGGGTATACTCACTTCAGGCACTCAAAAGCTGAGTTCTTCCAACAACTTCAATGGCTCGTTGTCATATTCTGTTTGAGGTTGTCGTTTAACATTTAAATGCTAACCGTTGGATTTGAGAATAGGGGTCTCATTTCCGCACCTCGACTAAGGGCAGGGATTGTGCTAGCTTTTAGTGGCATTTCTCATCTTATATTGAAGGAAAAGAGACCGAGAGCTTTTAATATCATTGCCACAAGACGAGTTTGTTTTCTAGTATATGCGTTGAGTAGTGAGTCATGTGTCTTTAGTTGGTAGTCATATCAGCGGTTGGTGAATTTACACTGTGAAACCCTTGTAAATTGCAATGTTGAGTTGGTTTATATATCTGCATTGGTCATTTTGGTGTAGCTCCATATACTGTGTATTGGTTGTTTTGGGCTATATTTGGTATTTGTATTATGAAGACCGAGTATCATATGATGCATGAATTAACTACTGGGCATATGCGTGTGTCCGAATAGTTCTGGAAGACTATCATTTCACACCACAGCAAGCAATTTGCAGTTTATGAGATTATGTATAACTCTTTCTCTAGCTGTAATCCCATAATTGCAGCTGTTCCACATGCTATCATCAATGGTTACAAAAATGTATTAGGAGTTGCTGGCCGAGAGAGTGAAGGAGTATTTGAAAGATCCAATTCAATTTAAAGTTGCTGCTTGTTCAATTTACTTGTTCCAGTTGTGCAGTTTGGGCATAAATTTATGTGCAACAAATAGATTTGTTTTTCTCAACAGGTTCAAATGAAAAGGTTGCTTTAATTTTTGGGATGATATCAGTGTTATATGCACAAGATTGTCTGCTATTTGTTTGCAACCAAAATTCAGATTTATGAGTGTTTTGCTTGTTGTTTTCGACATCACAAAACAGTAAAGGACAAACATGTATAAATTCCAGCATGTGCTAACTTGAAGTGCTTTCAATTTCTTTCAAATATTTGAAATATGAAGCCATTAAATTAAGGAGGAAGGGAATTATTTCAAAGGGGACAAGATTGTTTTATATCAACCCTGCAGCAAGTGTCTACATATTCCTTTCTAGAGAATTCAAGTGCTTAAAATTTTGTCATTATTCTAGATTTTTCTTAGCACTCTTGAATTGGAGAAAATGGGGAAAGCTTATGAAGTATTAGAGTTTTTGAAAATTCTGATATAGTCTACTACTAATGACACCATAAAAATCAACAAATCCTCTCTAGCTGACATTAGAATTTGTCTGCAAAATGCACAAGAGAAGATATAATTTTTGCAGCTCGAAACTTAGCTACAGCAAGAAGAATTAAAACAGAGGAGTCATCATTCTGAACCTATTTCTGTTCAAAATATTGAAACAAATTCCCATAAAATAGCAGTTGTACATGCAAATGCAGAAACTCTGTCTGCACTTCCCAAGCCCATCATCAGAATTTGGGAAGAGCTTGTGCACAACAAGCACAGAACCGGTCTTGGATATGACAAGGATTTGTCCTTTCATATTCCAAACTACTCCAAGCCAATTCAATTTCAAACTGTTGGATTTCTTGAGGATGATTCATCTCTACCTGTTCTTCATGACAGTTCACCTCCAGCTGTTTTAGATTCTACCCCTCTTCCACAACAACAAAAACAACAACATCAAACTGTAAAATGCCAATACTGTGACCCAGTTGGCCATTTGAAAGATCATTGTTTTGATTTTCATCCATGTAAGAAATGTCATAAAACCACCCATTCTTCACACAGATGCTTTAGAAACAAATGTCCTACAAGAACAAAGATTCATCTTGGATGGATCGCTTCTTGGCAATGGGCATCAACAGCCAAGAAGATATTTCAGTCACGTGTCAAAACTTGTTCCAGAGTATTGAACAGTCTTGCAGTTGAGTTTTCTCCATCATCTCACCTTGTATATGACAAGGGGGGAAATGATGGTCACTTACAAGCTTGAAAGTGACATCAAACAAGCCTGAGCCACAACCTGCCACACCAGTTTTAGAGTTGTAGCCAGAGACAGATGCCTGTGAACATGCCTTCAGTTGGTAATCTGGGACACTTCCTCTAGCAGAAGACTTCAACTTCTTGCTAGTTTCGAAAGAATTACAGGAACAAAACTAAGAACACTTCCTCTAGCAGAAGACTCTAGATTCTTGCCAGTTTTGGAAGAGTTCTAGGAATTACATTAAGCATTCCAAAGTTGTTGGTCATCCTTAAACCATCACAGGTTGAAACTTCCCTTTTCAGGTTGAAGTTCTCTCTTTTATGTGGGGTAAGACCTCCCTTTCATGGTTGAAGGTTTGTCTCTTCAAAACAATAGGAGCACTTCCTCTAGCAAAAGACCTTAGCTTCTTGCCGGTTTTGGAAGAGTTCCAGGAACTGCACTAAACATTCGAGTATTGGTGGTCATCCTTAAACCACCACCCTTTATACCAACATTTCACAGAGCACATTCAGCCTAGTGCTGCCATGCATTTTTTGCACATTTTGTATTACAGCTTTCTTCTTGGACTCATACATAACCCTTTGGATTAAGAGAGAGAATGTTGGATACATAATCCTCAATGGGTTAGTGTAAAAGCCGAATAGACAAAAGGAGTCCAAGAGACCTTGGAATGTGGAATGTACTATAAATGTATATCTCTTGTTAATATAAATATACTCTCATGTTTTATCTTACAACTGCCCTGCCCATATGTGTTTAACATGATTAAAAAGATTAATGACTATATATACACACAGACACATTAAAAAATCATGTAAAAATATCTTAATCATGAAGATTCTTAATATATAAATAGACTTTGTTAAAATACCATGCCTTATTAATACCACATCTTAAAAAACTATAACTATTTTGGAAATAAATCTTATCCTTTGATTTATGTATTCTAATAAAAATTATGAAATATTTTATAAAAATTAAATTCTTGCCATTCACTTTATACTCATTAATAAATAAATTAAAATTAAAAATCTTATTTAAAAATAAACACACTTATCAACATAAATATAATAAATAAATTTAAGATTAAAAAAAAAAAACATAAATTATGGAAATCCACTATGTATATGGTTTATGTTTTCCCTTAGAAAATTCATTGAATTCGAAAGTCGCTTAAGCTTAACAAATTAAAAATCTTATTTCCTTCAATTAGGTTGACCGTAGGTCGGGTCAGAACACTTATTTATTTTCACACAGGATGAGATTAAATCACATAGGAATCAATTGATTTATATTAATGAGGCTTATATCACATTTAGAGGTCAAAAATTATAATAGAATGCAGGTATGGGGACGTAGATAATTACACAATGCGAAACTGTCAGGGACGACGATATAAGAGGGTAATCGTTATCCTTCATTGTCATATTTACAGTCAAGCTAGGTGAAAATGAAGACATGGGAAATAATAACATGAATTCGGAAAGCGGAGTTTGGGTTTTTCGCCATGGAAGAGCGCCATCACGGAACACGCCGCACCTACGACCAACCAGATGACTATGTCGTTTTTCCGCTCCATTCACCTGTCGAAGCCTGACCCTCGGTAAGTTCACTCCTCTCTCCATCGTTTTTTTTTTGAATGACACCTACCTGTTTCGCCGACTATTCCACCTATCGGGTCATTACATTCTAATGCTGCTGCTCTGTTAGCTCTCCTGGACGTGGCTCTTTCCGGGCACCCTATAGTTAACTTCCCCATCCATATAATCTTTGCTTCTCTGTAACACAGGGTTTCTTTTCCTGTGCCTTCTGGCACGGGACAATCTGGTTTCTCTGTGTTACCATACTGTATAGTTTTCATCTCTCGGATATCTGCTACCGTTTCATTGCTCCAGTCAGCTTACGTCTTTTTTGTTCAATCCTTTGTGGGTAATCCTTATCAGGCCTCCTGCCTGTTCATGCTGGTATCTCTCAATTACCCGACCCATGCAGTGACATTCTTCCTTTCCACTTATCCCTGGTTCTTTGTATGCGGCGTGTTCTCGCTTGAGGGGTGACGCTCTTCCAGGTACGCCACTCTCTGTCATCTCTATTGTCTATGCACATTATTATAGCACACACTGTTGTTTTTTTTAACTTTGCCTATTATCTCCAACTATGTATATCTATCATCTCAGTTTTTGATATCTTATATCTCCATTGTGCGCATCATGTTATCTAACTGTTTCATATTCATGAAACGGTTTTTATATGTATACCAACCATGCACAGATTTTAGGTTTCGCATTGGCACCTGGTGGTGCGTTATTCCTATTTACTGTTGCTGTATTACATGCCGAGATCCTTGAACATTCCCCTCGGCTCTGTAATCACTCCGTTTTTCTTTGCCCAGTCGGTTTCTTTCTGTCCTCCGGCAATTCTTTCCCGTTTCTTCCCATTTTCCGACATGTCCTCGACCCCTATGATAGATGTCATTAATTGTCTCCCTCGATATATCTATCTCCAGGATCTTCTGTCTTGATCCATATCTGGCTCCATTTACTCCATATGGTCATTGACGGCGTTATAGGACATCCTTTCTCCCCTACTTTCATCCATCATATGTCCTTTGACCCCGATATCCATCAATACAAGCTACCTCCCATCAATTCCCTGATTATGATAATCTCTCACGCTGTACCTTTCCATCCTCTATTCCACGCCATCTTCATTTCCAGACGTTTATACCATTTATTATTGTGGTTCGATGTCATTTCATATTGATGACCTATTCTCACTCTTGCTGATTTGTCACTGACTCTATTTCTGTCATGGACATCGCCTCGGACTCTTCTGCCACGGAGGCTTTAATCAGGGCCGCCATTCTCGCGGAGGAAACGCGGATCCCGACTCCCCTTTTGTCTCCTGCTGATCTGGGCGCTGCTTCCCCACGTGACCATCCACTCTCTCATCATGCTCCCCCCCTCAGGTCGTCTCGTGGATCACGTAATCCTGTCAAGTCTTCTGCTCCTCCGCCGGCTATCGACCTGAACAATGCCCTCCTCTCTGAGCGGATTGACAGTCTCCAAAGATGTGCTCTTATCGGTCAATGGCACTTTCCGGTTATGGATGAACTGGAAATGAGGAAATGGCTATCTGACCGGTGGAAACCCATTATCGGTTATACTCCCATAATTTCTCATCTTATGCGAGATTGGTTCTGTTTTCATTTTCTTGACGCTGCAGATTCGAAGATTATCCTTCGGGCTCCCTGGGTTTACAAAAGAAGCTTTCTTGCTCTTCATCGGTGGTTTATTGGGTTCGACCCCTTAAAGAATACCCCCCAACATAATCTGATCTGGGTGAAGCTTCCGAACCTTCCGCTTGAGATGTGGTCTAAAGAGATCATGGAAATCATTGGGAATTCCATCGGCCGGTTCATATATGCCGACCCTTGGATTATTGGGGAAAGGGACAAACGGATTGCTTGGATCCTCATCGATAGAGCCTTCCGTGGTGGTTACCCCGAACATGTTGACATTTCATGGTATGGTATAAGCATATCTCAACGCCTCGACTTCTGGGGCATACCCTTCCGATGTGCTGCATGTCACAAGACGGGTCACCTCATCGAGGCCTGCCCCCGCCGGGACGCCCACCGCCGTCGTTTCCCCCATCACCGCGCCTCATCCCGTCGCCACCCGCCTGATAACCCGACCCCCTCTTCTCCCCCGTCCCATGGGGTCCCCTCGGCACAGATCCCTCTTGGTCTCCCTCCGTCTCCCCCCCCGCATGCTCCCATCCCCGAACCTATCAATGATCCACCCATACGCTCCCCCTCTCCTATCCCGGCTGGAGATCTCAGTATTGGATCCCTCCCTATTTTTATCTCATCCTCATCCCCCCCCCGAGCCACCTGCTCCCTGATCAATAAGGGGAAGGAACCCATGATGGCGTCAACCCCTCTCAATTCCCCATCATCATCGCCGGTTAATAATTTCGACAGCGACGTGGATCTTCTTCTTCACCGCCGATCCGTGGAGCTGGAGCCTCTTACCATCCACAGACCACCTCATCCAAATTCTCCCACTATCAGTCCGGCTTCGGGGCTCAATATTACTGTTCGTAAGACTGCCAGAGGTGGCTCTCGACATTTTCGGGGGCGATCCAATCCTCCTGCACTGGGCGACCGTTCATATTCTCTTATTGATGTTCCAATTTTCGACATGTCATCCTCTCTCTCTCAGCCCCTTAGAGCAGATCTGGCTGATGCATCCAAATCTTGATGGATATTATCTCCATGAACATTCGCGGGCTTGGCGCTGGCCCCAAATTCCTTGCGCTCAAGAATATATTTTTTTCTGCCCGGCCTAAAATCATTCTTATTCAGGAATCAATGCACGACAGGTCCACCTCAATCTCATATTTCCGGAAGATGCTTCCCTCCTGGTACATCGTGGCTCTTGATGCTTGTGGTCTCTCGGGTGGCCTTGTCGCCATGTGGGATCCCCAATGGATTCGCGCATCTGCCTATAAATGCTTCGCGGGCATTTTACTATCTGCCACCTTCCGTGGTCATCGGCGCCCCATCCATATACTCAACATCTATGCCCCATACATGCATAGACAGCCTTTTTGGGACAGATTTTTTTCCTCGGATCTATGCCAGATTCGTCATATGATGCTTGTAGGAGACATGAACTTCACACTATGCCCTGATGAAGTGTGGGGTGCTGGCAGGAAACGGGACCCGTTATCCGACTTCCTCAGATCTCAGTTGTTGCATTGGAATTTTATCGACATTGAGCCCTCTGTACAGACCCACACTTGGCAGAACGGTCGATTGGCAAACGCTTATATTGCAAAGCGCATCGATCGCGTTATCATTCAGGAGGAGATTGTTGAGGATATGGGTATGCCTACATTCTCCATTGGTCTTGATTCCATCTCAGACCATCGACCGATCTTCATTCAGTGGCGGCAGAAGCTTCCTCGTCGGCGCTATCCATTCAAGTTCAACCATACCTACATTACAGACCCCGTCTTCAATCAAATTGTCAATGACGCTTGGAATGATCCTGTACAGGGACTCCATGGGCCCTCTTTTCGTGAACGTCTGGCATATGTTCGACTCCTTGTCATGAACTGGCAGAGGGAAAAGCGCATGCGGGACCGATCTGCCCTCTCGTGCATCCAATCCGAGTTGGACCTCATCCATTCATCCCGCGACCCCCACTCATTATCTTTCAATATCAAATGCAAGATTGCTGATCTTATGCGCCAAAAGAACCACATCTTAGATACGGAGGAATCATCTTGGCGTCTAAAAAGCCGGGCTTTATGGCTTGCTTTGGGAGACCGAAATACCAAATTTTTCCACAGACATGCCAATCTCAGGCGTGAGATTAACACTATCTGGAAAATTCAAGATGGTTCTGGAGGCCATCATTACTCACAAAGCGACATCACAAATGCTGCACTCTATCATTTTAAAAAGCAATACAGCCGTGGGGAGGGCTGCGCTATTCATGATATCCTCTGGGGCATAGAATTATTTCCCACTATGTTTGATGCATCCTCCAACGATGCCATATTCCAGCCGGTCAGAGAAGGAGAAATTCTTGGCATTCTCAAGGCATTCAACAAGGATAAATGCCCTGGTCCCGACGGATGGACCGTCGAATTTTTCCTTCATTTTTTTGAGCTAATTAAACAGGATCTTTTACTCATGATCGAAGATACCCGCATCAAAGGTTACATTCATCCTCATGTAACATCAACCTTAATTGCTCTCATACCAAAGAAGAAAGACGCAGACTCCTTCTATGATTATCGCCCGATATCTCTCTGCAACATTTCATACAAAATTATATCAAAGATAATCGCAGAACGCATCAAGGGTACTCTTGCCTCAACAATTTCTAAGGATCAACACGCATTTCTAAAGGGCCGGAACATATTAGATGCTGTAGCTTCAACTCAAGAATGTATATTTTCGATGTTCTCCAAGAACATCTCAGGGGCTGTTCTTAAAATCGATCTTCAAAAGGCATACGATTGCCTGGACTGGGGTTTCATACGCTGCCTTCTGGCACAGATTGGCCTTCGTCCCGAAATGATTGGATGGATAATGGCATGTATAGAGGGCGTGAAATATGCTATAAATATCAACGGGACTCCTTCCCCTTATTTTCATGCTGAACGCGGTCTCCGCCAGGGATGCCCACTGGCTCCCATAATCTTTATTTTGGCCATGAATACACTAAGTCTGCACATAAACAAGGCTGTGGAGGAACAACGTTGTATTCCCATTGAGATCGGTCGGAATCTCTCAATGTCCCACAATCTATTCGTGGATGATATCCTCATCTGCGCCATCTTACACCCCCCCACATGGGACTATATATATGAAATTCTACACAAATTTCAATTGGCTACAGGCCTCACAATTAATTCTCAGAAATCTACTCTGTATTACCAAGGCGTCCCCACAGATCTGATCCGGGTTATTGCTGATATGTTCGGAATTAGACATCAATCATTACAAAACGGCATCTCATACTTGGGCTTCCGACTCAAATCACACAAATACACTTTCGCAGACTGGGAATGGCTCATTGCACGCTACTTCAAAAAAATATCCCAATGGGAGCATCGCGCCCTATCTCTGGCGGGCCGTGTGACTTTATCCAAATCTGTACTCACTCACCTATCAGTTTATTGGGCACATCTGTTTAATCTCCCAAACAGCATAATCCAGCGCATTAACCGGACCACGGCATCATTTATATGGGGCGGCTCAACTGTTCAACAAAAGTTCCACTTAGCTGGTCTGAAACACATTTCTTTACCCAAGCAGCAAGGAGGTTGGGGGATCATGGATTTAAGAATTTTTAACAGAGCACTCATTTGCCGATCCTTATGGCGGGGAGTTTTTGGAAGTACCCCCTGGAGCAGCATCATCCAAATCAGATACATGAAGGGCCGCTCCATCGAACACTGGCTCAGGAAAGGTTCCATCGGACCGCGGCATGGTTCCCCCATATGGAACAGCATGCGGAAAGTGGAAAGTTTTTTCTTATCGCGCCTCTGCTGGAGAATACACACAGGCAACAAAATCTTTATCAATATCGATACTCTTTCTGGCAGTCTCGCCGACCTATCTATTCCTGCAGACTTCAATCATATGTTACAGCATCATGGGATTTTCACCTGGGAGAAACTCATAAAACACTGGCGCGGATCCTCTCCTATATGGAAGAATGAATATGAACTCAATCTACAGAACACATGGTCCGAAAGATGGATTACAATTTCTGATATGCTATCTGGAAGCGGTCTTCATAGACATGGACAACAGGATGATATTCAATGGACTGTCAGCCGATTTAGAAGGCCTGTTACAGTCAGAGATATATACCTACACCTGATCAGCAACAGAACACCATATTCGCTGCCATCTTTTCCATCTATCTACTGGAAGACAAAATGTCCACCAAAGCTCATACATTTTGCATGGCTTGTATTCTATAACAAAAATCTTTCTTGGGACAACCTCAGAAAACGGAATTGGCATGGCCCCAGCAGATGCACAGCTTGCAGAACTGAAGAAGAAACAAATCTACACATGTTCATCCACTGTTCAGTCATTCAGCGAATCTGGTATGTTTTGGCCAACACTTTTTATTTCCCTCTGACTGCTTATGATTCTCTTAATGCAGCGCTTATTGGATGGAGCAGACAAAGAGGGAATACACGATTCCTTATTCTCATTTTTCTATGGAATGTCTGGAAATGGAGGAATGCATCCATCTTCAACGACACGGTCTCACCGCCAAATTGCATCCTAGATAACATTCTGTCAGACTGGCATATGATATAAGGGTCTAACTGAATTTTCTCCATATCACAAAGATTTCCTATCATATAAGATCTATCTATCCGGGACAATTTCCAAATATAACAATTATCTGTATAAATCTAGATATGAATTTTGACAGCACATATGATATACATATATCCATATATGTACATTCTAGATAAGCAATGTTTTTATCTACATTTGTATTTATATGAACACAATATAATATATTCCGCTTTTTTTTCTCCTGAAAAAAGAGGGTAATCGTTATCCTCGCTAACAATTCTGATTCAAAGTCATTGGGCTCTACTTGTTGACTATATTGCGTGTTAAATTTGTCTAAAACTAACAAAATTAAAGATAAACCCGGGATTTCTGGTACATATCTTACTGTTATTGAATTATTGTTGTATTGTAAAACTAGACTAGACATTGATTTTATTCCGTGCCCGCATAAATTGTAAGTTCAGAGCCATATTTGTTCAAAACTAACAAAATTAAAGATAAACACGGGATTTCTGGTACATATTTTACTGTTATTGAATTGTTGTTGTATTGTAACACTAGACTAGACGTTGATTTTATTCCGTGCCCGCATAAATTGTAAGTTCAGAGCCGTATTTTAACATGGAAAAAGCAATAACGATGTCATCACTGTCACTTTTGTCGGGAATTTCTGATTGTAATTTGGCTGATTATTTTTCAAGAATTTTGACGGTGAATGCGTTATTGAAAATGAAATTAGTACCATCTAGAATTTCTGGAGTACTAATAAAATCATGAAGCTTGATTTTCAAATTTTCTCAAAATCATAAAAAAATTCTACTATTTTCGGAGCAAAATTGTGACAAGTTTACACTAAGCGATCTTTAAAGCAATGTCATCACATAATTTTTAATATAGAAAACAGCTGGATTTGAAGGAACTGTGTGGAGTCGATATATTTCATGTGGCAAACCCTACCGTCTATCTTTCCGCATATATACCCCATGTCGGCAAACATTGAAAACCATACTCAGTCGCCCATCGTTCTTGTCGGGTCATAGGAACAGCCTTGAAAAGTCACCATGCCTGCATTGATTTCGATAGAAACGAGCAACTTTTTGAGGATCAGAAGAACTTTGAAGGGAACGTATCACTCAAGGAACCGTTCGGATCCTGGCCAACAAAACTCCAAAATTGCTGATTACCAAATATTCATTTCGCGCATGGAAGAGTCAATAAGATACTCTGGACATTCAAAATCCAAAATAACGGCCCCGTAAACGCTTAGCATTTTAGAAGGCGAGACCAAAACAGCTGGTCAAAACGCTTTGATTTCTTAATAAGATACTCTGGACATTCAAAATCCAAAATAACGGCCCCGTAAACGCTTAGCATTTTAGAAGGCGAAACCAAAACAGCTGGTCAAAACGCTTTGATTTCTCTTCCGTTTCCCAATCAGCAAGCAACAACGCAGTCCAATACATCTAAGCAATATGTCTCTGGCCTTAGTCTAACTAGACTGGAAATTCCAGGTAAGATTTTCATAAAATTTGACAGGAATTTTTATAAATTTAGGTGACTTTCATACAATTTGACAGGAATTTTTATAAATCTAGGGTTTTTTGGGAAGAAAAATATGCTTTATATTATATAATCAAAAAGAGTATATATGTTTGGTTCTGGTTCATCCAAAACATCCAAATTATATTACAGAATATTAGGAACTTGTTCCAGAAAACAACAAGAGGAACAGAGGATCCGTTTCAGCAGATTTACATAAACAATTTTTCAAAAAACATGATATCATTTAACAGTTCTAAAAAAAAATGCTTTTAGTAAACAGTTTTTCAAAAAACACGATTTCTACATGGATCAAATAAGAGATGGGAATTCTCCAAAAAACAATACTTGCCTCTTTTGGAGATCATATGTGATTTTTTGAAAAGTAAGCTCTATAGATTTTATTTAGTGGGACATTATTAGTTGTTATAGCCAAGAGTGACCTTTGATCCAATCGATGCACACTTTACAGTCCCCAAATACTTGTCTAAATATTTATATATTTTTAATGTCAAGCAAGTGTGCCAAAAAAAAAGGCCCTAAAGTGCAATAATTTCATAACACCTCCCTCTCACCAAAAATATCGATATTGTCCAGGTTGACTATCAACATCCACCTAAAAATCCCATAATTTTACACTGTTGTTATAGGCCCATCTAAAAACCCCACTTGTAATTTATTCTAGAAGTCCTTTTTGATACACTGTCTCTGTTTAATCTGATGTTTCATGGGTCCAATCTCAGCAAATTATGGAACAAGCCCCATTACAGTGTATCTAACATTCACCTTTTTACCCTAAAAAAAATTTCTATTTCTGGATTTTCAGATACCCCATATGATGCAAAAGTGTAAGGAATAACACTTCTCCTGAGTAGTGAACCATAATTTGAAACATTCCTCCAGGAAACACTGTGCCCAGTTCTGATGACTCATCAATCCGGGCTGAGGTGGACGCTGGGTTGCTCCGCTGCTCTATCCGCTGTTTGGATCTCTTCCTATGCAATGGTGGTGGCGCTCGGCCGACCCTCTGCCACCTGCTGGTTCCACCTGCAGTCCTGGGTTTTTATTGATGGGCGGTTTTATGTTTTCCCACCGTCGTTTGAACGCTGCTTCTCCCCTGGTACTTTGAGGCTCCGCAGTTGTGTGCCTCGGCTCGGTTATGGGGTAACTTGCTCCTCTATGTCTTCAATTTTCACTGTAGATGGAATCTAAATGTATCTCTATCAATTGGGTTTTGTTTTCACTGTTTGTTGGTTCTGGGAGGTCCGCTATTAACCTGTTTTGATGGTTTCACTATCAGGTTCTCGACCCGACCTCTCCGGCGACAAACCTGCTCATTTCAAAGGTAAATCCTCTTCTCTGATTTTACCCGCTAACAACCCCGCTCTTCTCATTTCAAAGATAAATGCTCTTCTTTGGTTCTGGGAGCTCCGCTATTAACCTGGTTTGATGGCTTCACTATCAGGTTCTCGGCCCGACCTCTCCGGCGACAAACCTGCTCATTTCAAAGGTAAATGTGTTGGAATTTTATGGTGATTTCAAACACAAAAGATTAGAGAACAACGCTGTGATATCATGATGGAATTTTCTGCTAAATTCCTTAACAAACAGACAACACAAAACTGCTATGTTTTTACACAGAAAACTGATAATTTCGTTTTCTGGACTTGGTGTTGCAGCAACAGGATTTGGTGTTGCAGCAACGCTGATCGTGGTGTTGCAGCAACAGGAAAAATACTCTGTTTTTGTTAACACAGAAAAAAAAAAACAGAAAACTGTTTTTGACGCTAAGTCACTTTAAGAAATTGACGCTTTGGTGTTACAGCAACTAAAATAGTTGGCGTCAAATCACTAATAGATTTACAGAGTGAAATCAAAGTGTTTTTGACACTTGGTGTAATAGCAACTGAAAATCAGCGAAACAATAAACTTGTATTTATGAACAGTGAACAAAACTGATACAGTAAACTTAGCTGTTACAAGAGGAACGCTTCAGTTCCAGAAATCAATTTTCTATCTCAGAAAATCGGAGGTTCAACACTGCTGTGCATTTACAGAAGAGACTCACTATGTTCTTCTAACCTTCACTCTTTTCTCTCAGAGTACAAAAACAGAACTGCTGTTCAGAAATTTCTTACACTCACATAGAAAACAGAACTGTTGTTCTTTTCTGCTTACGCTGCCTCTCTTGCACTAAACTTGCGCTTGAAAACAAAACTACTGTGCGTTACATTTATAGGAAAAATAAATATCTGATTAAACAATAAACTAAGTAAAATATCTGCTGATATTTATTTTTGTATATATTGCAGAAGGTGGTGATGTCTTTCTCGGTGGAAATAAGTCGGTTGCAGGGGAATTAATTTCTGAATTTAATGCTCAAAAATATCAGAAACTTTGCGGCACCGAACAATCTGAAATAACTGCTGTAGATCAAATCTTTGTTCAGCATTTATGTGATGCAGTTGGAATTAAATTCCAACACTCCCCTTTAATTTCAACTGCTGCATACCTAGGCATTTCCTGAAATTATCAAAACCTTTTTTTGGCAATGGTTTTGTCAAGATGTCAGCCAGCTAATCCTCTGTTCTGCAGTGCTGCAAAACAATTTCACCATTGTTAACCAATTCACGTATGAAGTGAAATTTGGTATCTATGTGCTTTGTTCTTTTATGAAAAACAGAGTTTTTAAACAAAGCTATTGCTGAGCTATTGTCACAGTAAATGGTTGTGCCATTTTCCTGTTCATGACACAAATCTCTGAGAACTTTTCTCAACCACACTGCTTGGCATGCTGCTGTTGTTGCTGCCACATATTCTGTCTCTGCTGTTGATAAAGCCACAACTGGTTGCTTCTTGGAAGCCCATGAGATGGCTCTCGATCCCATATGAAACACATATCCTGATGTGCTTTTCCTATCATCAACACTTCCAGCCCAATCACTGTCCGTGTAACCTGTCAACATGAAACTTTCAGAAGAGGAATATAAAATACCAAACCCCTTCGTTCCATTTACATACCTTAGAATCCTCTTGGCTGCCTGCCAATGAGTCTCTTTCGGT
>APFE031083855.1:83656-94281 GCA_000404065.3 Pinus taeda
ATGAATTCAGACCGGTATTGGTACTTACCTCTCCTTGTTCATAAATCTCATTCAGATTTCTAAATCTTGGTCTTCTTGCTGTGCTGGAAGCTCCATCCGAACTTGAGGGTATTTCAGATCCCTGTGGTGTGCTTGAAGAAGCACTACCTTGACTTCTTAAGGCTGTTTGAATTCGAGCTTGTGGTGTGGTTTGCTGAATTTGCTGTGGTGGAGGAGGAACCACCAAGGAAGGATTACTTGCTGCTGTCCCTTCCTGTTCTTCTTCATGAGACACAAGTGTCTTCACATTCACTGTCTTCTCTAGGCTTCCATCCCAAGCTTCATCTTCAATGAACTGCACATCCCTGCTTACTATCAATTTCTTAGTGGATGGATTATAGAGTTTGTATGCTTTTGACTCATCACAGTAGCCAACAAACACACACTTCTCGCCTTTACTATCAAGCTTTCTCCTTAGCTGATCCGGTACATGTGCATAAGCCACACAACCGAATATTCTCATGTGAGTGACTGTTTGCTTTTGACCACTCCATGCTTCTTCTGGTATTCTGTTCATGACAACTTCGGTTGGGCATCTATTCAAGATGTAAACTGCGCAAGTGACAGCTTCTGTCTAATACTCATGAGGCAAGTGTTTTGCCTTCAGCATACTTCTAACCATGTCAAGAATGGTCCTGTTCTTCCTTTCAGCAACATCGTTTTGCTGAGGTGTGTACCTTGCTGTAAACTGCTTTTGTATGCCATTCTCTCTGCAAAAACGCAGAAAGTCTTGGGAGATGTATTCTCCTCCTCTATCTGTTCTGAGCACTTTGATATAATTCCCACACTGTTTCTCAACAAGAGTTTTGAAGTGGCGAAATTTCTCAAACACTTCACTCTTCTGTTTCAGCATATACACCCATGTCTTACTGGTGTAATCATCAATGAAAGTTAAAACATATCTATTTCCAGAAAATGATGGTATTTGCATCGGTCCACACACATCAAAGTGAACAATTTCCAAGGGTGCTTTTGCCCTTATACTCTTTCTTGCTGGAAAGCTTTCTTTGTGTTGCTTGCCCAAGATGCAGCCTTCACAAAGGCTGTCTGGCTTCTCAATCAATGGCAATACTCTTACCATTCTCTTTCTGTGCAACAAATTCAGGCCTTCAAAATTGAGATGTCCAAATCTCAAGTGCCACAACCAATTCTCATCTTTCACTTGTTCTTGAAAGACTTCTTGTGTTACAGCTACAATAGTTCTTCCTTCCTTCAAATCTGCCCTGAGTTTGAGAGGAAACATTCTATTGTTGTTCATCTGCACATGTGCAATGATATTCTTACTTGGAGGTATATCTGTGATTGTACACATATCATCTTTGAAGAACACGTTGTAACCTTTGTCAATGAGTTGTCCAATGCTCAAAAGATTACATTTCAGGCCAGGTACATAGTATACATTTGGCACAATCATCTGTTCTCCATTTCTTGCTCGGATACTGACTCTGCCTTTACCCTTGACAATTATCTTACTATCAGTCCCTGTTGTTACCTCAGATTTCACATTTTCATCCAGATTGGCAAACATTGCAATATTTCCAGTCATGTGATTACTACAACTTGAGTCTAAGAACCAAACATCTTCTTGTTTGTCTTGTGCAATGTTACATGTTAACAGCACATTCTTTTGATTCTTATTTTCTTCATTTGCAAAATTAACATTCTGCCTACTATTCATGTCATTTTGTTTGTTCCTACATTCATTGGCATAGTGCCCATATTTCTTACAATAATGACATTGGACTTGAGATTTGTCATACCTTTGTCCATGAGCTTGCTGTTTGCTTGAACCTTCATCTTGGTTCTGATTGCAACTACTTCTGCTTGTGCTTGCAGGATAATATATGCCTCTGTTTTGGCTTCTTCCACGACCTCTGTTATTTGCTCTGCCTCGGCCTTTTCTTTGGATAAAAGACATCTGAGTCTTGAATGCTTGTTCAAAAGAGGAATCTGTTCCTCTACTCAGTCTGTGTTCATGAGACATAAGAGAAGCACTTAATTCATCTACCTTGAACTGTGAGAGATCTTTTGTTTCTTCTATTGCTACCACAACAACTTCAAACCTTGAGGGTAAACATCTCAAGATCTCTCTACAATCCTTCTTTCTTCAAGGATTTCACCATGAGATCTAATCTGGGTTATCAGCCCAATAACCTGAGTGAAGAATGAATCTATTGTATCAGATTCCTTCATGCTAAGTGTTTCAAAGTCTCTCCTCAACATCTGCAACTTTGCAGTCTTCACCTTCTCCATGCCTTGATAGGCAGTTTTGAGAATATCCCATGCTTCCTTAGATTTTGTTGCTGCTGCAATCCGTGGAAAGATACTTTCATGTACTGATTGGAAAATCACACCACCTCGAACAATTAGGAATTTGCTCTATCTTTCTCCATCGTTGTTTAAAGATGCTACATCTCCATATTAGATAATTAGCAAAACTATATAAATTACAAAATATTTTTTATCAATTTAAAAAGAAGGGCAAAAATTGTTTAACCATTTTGGAGATAAATCTCAACCTTTGATTTGTGTATACCACAAAAAATATTCTAAATTTTCTATGAAGGTTAATTCCACAACATCCAGTAATTATTAATTAATAATTAAATTAAAATTCTCAAAGTCCTATTCCAAACTTCTAGAAGTCAGAGTATTTAATATCCATATATAGAATTCATAAAAAAGATAATTATATTGTGGAAATCATATGTCTCAAGTTGCTAAAAAAAAGAAAAGAAAAAGATATAACTATTTTGGAAGCCCTATTCCAAAATTCTAGAAGCTTTATGATGTAATTAATCTCTAGTTCAATAGACATGTCTATTTTGGAATATGCCTTCTCTAAGTTTAACTGATTACAAATAATTATTGGTTCAATTAAATAACTCGTGAAAGTGGATAAACATCAATACATAAGAAACATCAAAATCCTTTATCATGCATATATTGGTATTATTATTGATAAAAAGAATTAATATATAAATTATATATATAGGAAAAAACATGTAACAAGATTCTTAACCATGAAGATTTACCACATATTATCATAGAGATATTTGATTTGTAAATAGACTTTGTTACAATACCACTACTTATCATTACCACATGCCCAAAAAACCATAACTCATTTCATATGGCATTTGTTTCTATGACAATTTTTTTAATTAATAAATTCAATTTAAAGGGGAAAAAAACCCATAACTACATTAGAAATAAATCTTTGAATATGTGTATACTACTAATAATATTTTAAAAATTTCTATGTAAGTTAATTACCTTTTGTGCACCTACTTGTTATTGATAATTAAATTAAAATTTTGGAAGACCAATTCTAAAATAGATATGTATATCTGCATACTTAATATATAAGTTAAACATATATACATTTGCAAAAAATTACTAATTATTGGTAATTAATTAAAAATTTGGAAGGCCGGTTCTAAAATAGATATGTCTATATGCATACTTAATATATAAACATATACACATTTAAAAAAAAAATGTAGCCGTTTCTTAACCATGGAGATTCACCTCCACCTTATCAAGGAGATTCTTAATTTGTAAAATAGACATGCCTATTGGCATAATTAGGTGGAATGTTGGATTTTAACCTCAAGGGAATAATCTAGAATAATCTAGAGATATTTGTATAAAATCACTTCCTCCATGTTGTTATTATCATACATAAAATTGATGTAAATGATATTTTTAGATTTGATTCCCATATGTTTTATTTTATCACTGTAATTAGTCATACCTATACTAAAGCCAAATAATTGAAATTTGTTAACTTCTTTTCCTCAACATAAGAACATGAATTTCTCCCCATAAGAACAATATCATCAACATAAATGAGAAGGATAACGAATAATCCTCATAGAGGCATGTTGATGCATACGCATTCTTCCAAACAACCATATAAATTGTCTATATGTTGAAAAGGGAAGGTGATAGGGGGAACCTTTGGTTCACACCTGTATTAAAATTAGTTTCTACTAACCAACCATTTTTGTTCCTAAACCTAGCGACATTTTTCTCTTATCATGTTATTGCATCAACTCTCAACTCAAAGGAACTCCTATCTTTTCAAAATCTAATTAAAATATTAGTGATCCAAAAAGTGTAAAATTCTTTTCTAAAATCAACAAAACAATACATGATATTAATTTTATTATTGTGACAATCTTCCATAATGATCCTAATTGTGAAATGGTATTACACTTGAATTATAGTTGTTAAATCTAATTTGAATTTTAGCTCTTTTTCTATGTCTTTCTAGACCTATGATGATCTTCCTTTCCATAACATTACCATATCATTTCGCTAAAATAATACTAGTCATAATGGTCCTATAATTAGAGCGATTATTTTTCCACGATTTAAAAAAATGAGGGTTTGAGGCTATTGTTCACGGAAACAATAATTAAATGATAAATTAAATATCTTAGGAATGTAATGGGTGAGGATAAGCCCTACAATTTTTATGATTTCTACTTGGTATGCTTTAATATCCTTATATTTTTCTTTCGCAAATTACTTAATGCAAACTTTGTGTCTTTTAAAGAAAAAAAATGTTCCTTTCTAAAAAATGTTTAAATATTATTGATGATAGTAGAGAATTCAAAATATTTTTTTAGGTACAAGGTTGGACTTATAGTCCCTTAATGTAGTCATATTGTTTTCTTTAGTTTTGTCATGCACGAAAAATTATAGAGGAATTTAGATAACTAGTGTGATACTTATTATTCACAATACTTGCATATAATACATATTGTGTGACCCTTGGTTTCATCTACTAAGATGTCTCTTGGACATCTCATGAATGTTGGCCTTCACTTGAGGCTTTCCGGCTTCCGCTCAAGTGAATGTGCCAAATACACATTAACCCTAAGAGGATTATGTTTCCAATGTTCCTCCCTTAATATGAAGTGGTGCATATGAGTCCAAGAAGGGACTTGAAATACATATTTTCTCTCTAAAAATGGTGGTTTAAGAATACAAAGCAAATGAGGTAGAAAAAGTTGAAGTCTTCTATTGGGATTAGTTTAAGGCTGACCACCAACTCTATAACGAGGCTCGAACCAGCAGTTCCTAGAACAATTCCAAATTTGGCTAGAGAATGAAGTCTTCTGCGAAGTGGAAGTGCTCCTTGATGATGGTTTAAACATTACTACAAACTGATAAAATGGGTAGCAACAACCAAAGTCTTTTGTTGATGGTGGCTTAAGGGTGGACACCAACAAAAACATGCTTGGTGGCAATCTGGAGGAGTGACACGTAGCAACGACCATTTAACTCTTGTCGATTTTCAAATTAAACAGTGACAGGGTTTTGGTGTGAGGTTTCAATGCGATTTATGTTTTCAACCTACCCTTTGTATTGGCCTTGGGTTTGCAAACGTGGTCTTTTCACAATTGCCGAGGGTATTTAGAATTCATTCTTGTATTTGCCGTGGTTTGGTTCGGCTCTGTGGGTGCACTCTGCCTTCGCTTGGTTCTTGTGATGGTTGGTTAGTGTTGTGCCTTGCTTGTTTTGTATGGTGGTTTGTTAGCATTGTGCCTTGCTTGTTCCATGTGGTGGTTTATTAGCGCTATGCCTTTGCTTGCTCTTATGTTGGTTTATTTTGTTAGTTCTTGGAGGTTTTAGGTCGACTTTCAACTTGCAAGTTGTTTCATCTCTGTCACCCGGCTCATGCTTTGTCTCTACTCTGTTCGTGATGATTATGTTTCTTGATGTTGGTTCTGGTGATGATTCGACTCGTGTAACCACATGTTCTTTCCTTGCTACTGCCATGGACAACTCAGTGAAATCGATTTTAGGTAATTTCTTGTTCCAGTTTCATTTCCGCATTTCGTTTTTATGTCTCTAACCCTCTGGCTCCTTGTTGAGTAGGTGAATTTCTCTTATGGCGTTGATGTTGGAAGAAACCCTTTGGTGAGAGTCTTAGTTCTTGTCTTCAATCGTGGAGTGAGGCCTTCTCCAAGTAAATTCCCTCTCCCTTCTTGGTTTATCTACTCACTGTACTATTTGGTCTCATTGGCCCTACTTAACTGATGCTTTGTTTTTGTGGTGTTATGCAAGTCATTCCTTGGGAGCGTTGCTCCACGACCTCATCCTTGGATGTCTTCGCAAGCTTAGGGAAAATCTGGGTAGGGTCTTTCTGAGGTTGTATCTTTCCTTTACTTTCTCTATTTTTAGTAGGGTATAACCCTTGGGGTTTCGCTTTCTCTGTGTATCTGTATAGCTTCGTGGGTGTTCATACCTTCACTGCTTGACTAGTCTATGCCTGTAATTTCTGGTTCTCGGTCTTCATGGGTTTCAGAACCCTCTACGGTTTTTGGGTTATATAATTTTTACAATGAACTGTTAAATTGGAAATGAAATGAATTCACAGGTGTGCTTGAATGCTGAATACAAAAGTACCTGGTTTTTGTTGAGGAAAGAAAAAAAATGTATTGTCTATGTTGGCTTTACCTTTGTCTGATTCCTGGTCTGAGATGCCTTCAATCACAAGATTTTTGTCAATGTCATTTGGCTTCTTAATGAGTTATTTCACTATTTTTCTTTCAACACAATGCCTAAAAAATTAAGGCACATGAAAAGAAAAATTGTCTTTCTTTCTTAATGACAGGTTCTAGATTCGTTTGCTTCCATAGATATTCAAGAAAATTGTAAATCACAATTTTTTTTTCCTCTCTTCTCTCTGGATGGTAGCCCCTCCATGAGGCTTTGGTTTTTCCTTTCCAATTCCTTACTAGCAGTTTCTTACAGTTGAGGAACTGTTCCTCAGTTACCTTTCAGTTATCTAGCAGTTTCTTTAAACATGCTCTTAACTAATCCTATATTTACTTGCTTGCTTAATTTTAAAAGAACAATGGTTGTGTCAGCCTTAATTTAAATAAAACAAAAATAAAACAGAATTCAAAAAGTTTTTCTTTCCTTCCAGCCAAAAAAAAAAAAACCCATTTCCCAGTGGTTGCCTTTTTAGTCGGATGCTCTTGCATCAAGCTCTCGGGGTAAATTAAAATCATGGCTCCCATCCATGAGCTCTTCAATAGAGTACTCGGCGCTTTGAATATGGCGAGCATCTAACCAAGAACTATCTTCAACAGGATGGCCCTTCCACTTGACTAGGTACTGCAAATATTCTTTTCTTCGAGTCTGTGTGGCCACTTGGGTGTCTAGGATCTATTCGACCTCTAAAGGCTTTGTTGGGGGAATTTGTTTAATCCACGAGTTGTTCTCATTCTGGGTGTCCTGTGTTCGTCTTTCTGAACTGTCTTCTTCACTTTCCGCAATGTATGGGTACAGATCTACCACATTAAAAATGGGTGAGATTCCTATATGTGGGGGTAACTGCAATTCATAAGTGCTCGCAGAAAACTTTCGAAGAATCCTGCAAAGCCCAATTTTCTTCCATTTTAACTTGTTGTATTCACCTTTAGGAAACCTCTCTTCCGTAGGTGTGGTAATACCAGGTCCCCTACATTGAATTGTACCTCCTGCCTTTTCAAATTTGCTTTCTGTTTGTATCTTTGGTTGCTGTCTTGTAATTTTAATTTCACCTGTTCATGAAGATCGTTGATTGCCTTTGCGAAATATTGACCATCAGCACTCATGCACTCCAGCTGAACCAAATCCCACAACTCATGTACTGCACATGGGTGCATTCCGTATAAGATCTGGAAAGGACTATTGCCCATGCTTCTGTTGGGCGAATCGTTATAAGCAAATTCCACTTGTGCAAGCAAACGATCCCACTGTCGAGAATTTTCTCCAACCAAACTCCTTATAGATTTCCCAGACTTCGATTCACCACTTCGGTTTGGCCGTCGGTCTGCAGATGATAAGCTGAGCTGAAGTTTGATTTGGTGTCTAATTTTTTCCATAAGTTCCACCAAAAATGACCTGTAAAATTTACGTTTCAGTCCGAAATTAATACACTTCAGCAAGCCGTGTAATCTGACTATCTCTGTGAATAAAAAATTTGGTACATGTGTGGCATCACTGGTTTTCTTGCACGAAATGAAATCTGCCATTTTGGTGAAACGATCCACCACCAGCATGATGGAATCGAATCCCCATTGTGTCTGCGGCAGACCTAAGACAAAATATAAAATGACTGAGTCCCATGGTCTGTTTGGAATAGGTAAGGGCGTATACAACCCTGTGTTATGGCTGTGTCCCTTTGCAAGCTAACACACTTTGCATCTAGTCACAAACCTCTGTACATCTCTACGCATCTTCGGCCAATAGTAAAAGTGACTCAACTGATCCAAGGTCTTTTCTATGCCAAAATGCCCATCTAAACCTCCATTATGCTTTTCCTAGATTAAGTTCTCTCTCATAGAACATTCCAGAATACACAACTGCCCTCCTTTGAACAACAACCCTTCCTGCATATTATAGTCTAGCCATGAACTGTTATCTCTCAACAATGGATTTTGGCAAGCTGTTGCAGGATTTTATCCCCTAAGGCTCTTGGGTGGAACCCTAGCAAACTGAAAGTTGTCTAAATCAAGAAACATGCACACACACAGCCATTATGCTAGAAAAAGCTATTTCTAAGGTGAGAAGGACTTACCTCAGGTCCTACGTTTGGGTAGTTCCTCAAGGGTGCAAACCCTTCTTCACGTCCCTTCCACTCCTTTGCCCTGAAAAAACAACAATTCCAAGGAATGCAGCAGTATATGGACAAAGATTCACATAAAAATCATCTTTATGTTATACAAGAAAGGAGTTAGTTATAAACTTTTAGACATCCATTCATACATGAAATTCAAACATGAACATCATTAACATAAAGAAAGAAGCATATCGGGAACAAGACGTGTTTCTTTATTAGACAAATAGAATAGTACAAAAAAGAGCAATATCACCTGAACCACTTCTGCAGGCTCAAAGCTCAGCCTCCTTCTGGATCCGTCCCGCCTCAAGCCTCTAGTAGGTCACCTTCCAATACTCACTCCAAGATGTCATGACTAAGGGATGAACATCAAATCATAAGGAAACAAGGGTTTCCTGTACAAGATGGGGGAAGTGCAGAAGGCATAAGGGTCTTCAGACCTGATCAGGGGGAAAAAAAACTCAGTATAATAACCTTGCTCTATACTCTGTCCTCCTTTAGGCCTTCCCTTTGGTGTCATTTTATACCAATTCCAAAATAGTTTTTTAGTTAGGAATTGGTTGGGGACAGTTGAGGCCACGGGCACTAACAGGGGATCAACAGGGAAAACCCGCGATCTCCTCTCGAAAATAAGGAGTTTTATATTTTTTTAAGTGTTTTAATACATATACGCGGGTTGGGTATGTATGAACCCGCGTATACATGCGTTTAACTCAGGGCAATGTCGCGTACAGGGAATAAAACACTGTTTTTTAGATTTTGGACCAGGTCTGGAAGGAGGGGTTGGCCTAGGCCATGAGTGCAGCATCACAAACCTTAATAGTGAGATTTGGAGCTATAACAGATGCCCCCTAATATATGAGGTCAGAAGGGGTACATGATGGCCGAAATATATTAAGCAAGTACATGGAAAGGAGACCTGCCAAAAGCTGAGGAGTACTTCACCGGAAGTCAGCCTGCCAAGCCACAAAAGAAGATCAGAAAGAAACACCGTCTGAGGCGGGCATACCCATGCTCAGAGAAAGCAAAGCATGTCCTCATATCAAGTACAAGCGGATCCACTAAGTATACAAGTATAAATGATTGGAGAATACATAATGGATCATCTGATCATGATCGAACAAGTACATGTCTGAATATCACATATAAACTGTCAATAATGCTGGAAGATACAACGGATCACTGATATCAAAGACTGATCCCAAAAGGTACCAATTGAACATGATGGACAAGGATGGTACTGCACTGCAAACTCAGGTGCCAGCATATAGAATGTCGCCATGACTGACAGCAACATATAAGGTGGAATGGTATCAACTAGCAGTAACAGGAGCAACTGTCAAGTGAACCAATGAATGCTGATACAACCTGAGGTCTTCACCGACCACCGTGGTACATTTCTACATCATGGGAATAAATGATTTGAAGTCGATCATGTGAGAAATCGTTTGATTACCGGTCATTGATGTATACCGTTAACAAACGCGAGACTACTCACCGATAATGATAATGAGCATCAAGGTACCCATTACAAACTAACAAGTGCGAACAAATGAGCTGAAGTCGAACACCTGTAAGAATCTGTCGATCAGGAGACAATGATGGTTCCCACTGTTGATAGCGAAGGATCTGCCACTAATGACTGCAAACCCCAAGGTACTGCTAAATGGACTCTATATCTTTGCCCCAGAGCAATGAGTCGGAGTCGATAGGGAAAGATCCGCTAGAAGGAAGGCATTAAGGCATCCTTCATCAATCTAGCGTGAGTGTAACCCGTAGGCCAATAAATGTGGAAGGAATCGGATGAAGAAATATGTAGTAACCGAACCGAGGTACGTTTCCAGCGTACACAAGATGTAGCTAGCGCACGGCAGAAACCCTTTGAACCAACCAATAATGAAAGCTGACACAGAGGCGGGGGATCCACCAATAGGCTCAAATGGAAACCAAGGGACCGCAC
>APFE031083862.1:0-12254 GCA_000404065.3 Pinus taeda
GCACTGAGATCCTTGGTGATTAATTGGGAGAAGAGATGCACAACATCTCATGTGATGAATTCCAACATAGAGTTGTGCAGTCTCATAGAGTGTCAACTCCGGAGGATCAAACATCTCTTGTGCAAGTTGAAGAATGAGTGATCGTGACTGATGTGCACAAACATCCAGCTGCCTTGGCCGATGCAAACAGAGTGTATACTGAAGGTACTACCTCAAGTGTTCACTTCGTAATAGCTGAGAATGAGCGAATGTAAAAGGAACTACAAATAGCCAAGCAAGGAGGAGACTTGGTGGCGATGTCCACCCAAGCTAACCTGAAGAATGCAATACTAGATGAAGTATTGTCCCTTGACACAGTTATGTGAGCATTCTACTCCAAGTTTGGTACCATGCACAAGGCAACCGTCCATCTCAATGGATGGCAGCAGCGATGTGCTAGAAGAGCACACATCTTGATGAATGTGTATGTTGTTGTTGATGACATGCAAACATGGACAATGAAGTACAAGGGAGCCCCAATTCAATTTCCTAAGATGATGAGGGTCAATGCGATTAAGTTGAAGGCACGTATCTGGAGTTAGATCCATAATTATGAAGAGATCTCGTAGTTCATCACTAGCATAGAGGCCTCCCATGCATGAGTATTCAAGAGTATGGATGTTGTGGTGTGCACGCACATGATCCCATCAATCAGGACTCTCACCCAAGCGAAGACAAAAAATCAAGTCTGTTTCGAGCTTGAATCGTACTTCGACGAGTTGATGTGCATCACCACCAGCCCATACTTGCCTATCAGTGCAGAAATCATGCACAAGTATGTTTCTGGTCCAGCCACATTGAAGACAATGATGTGCATGCTTTCAGACAAGTTGGCCATAGGAGCTCGAGTGGTGTACCCAGATGCTATGGAGGCAAAGGTTAGGTTTCAGATGGATGTCATCGCAGAACACACATACAATATCAAGGACTACAGAGCTTGGCATCAATATGTTACTGCTGATTAGCATGAGGATGTTGAGCAGTTGGACTTCTATAGTTTTCTAACTTAGAGTGATGTCTAGTTTGGCTTGCTCAAGCCATTGTGTTCACATGGGTACATGTGCATTGTAATGTTGAGTCGTGACAAGTGTAAGTCAAGTGTCAATAGTGGATTTAATAGTCATAGAGTAGGTGAAGAGTCATGAGGGTAGTTGAACAGTCACAAAGGGGAATGTCAAGGGCCACCCCACCCTTTGCTATAAATAGTCCCTCATAAATCATTGTATGGGATTTTGGTCAGCCAAGCTTCTGATAAGGCTATCTTGGAAAGAGCTTGGATAGTATTGTAATGTGCCTTGGCTTCTCCACTGCACGGAGCTAGTTCATCTCTTTGGAGCATTAGGCGGATGTGGTTGTAACATTCCACTATTGGTGCTATCAGGTTTACATGGATGTATTGTATGATTGGAACTTACACTTCTTTATATAATAAGAGCCAACACGTTTTCATGCATATGCTGTTATTGTAGTTGGACTGTTCCGATTGTTGTAGCAATGTATGTTATTTAACTTATGTAGTTGTGTATGAAAACTTTTGTATGCAATTATATGAATCTTGTTGCAAATGTGTTGTTTTTTTAACCATCACTTTGGATTTCCGGACTAACCTACTTTCCAGCCTATGATTCATCTTCGCTCGTGTGTTCCCTTCTTAGCTGAGTACACTTACAGGCTGCCAAGGGGCACACTCGTCTCAACCCACCTGTGTTAGGAACCTCTCATGCACCTTCCTTGAATCATTGCAGCGGTCACACCCTTGCTACCAACAAAGTTATCTTACTTGCCTCTGTGTCACATCGCGGTCAAGGCATTTATTTACGACCCACTGCTGGGAATCCTACACCAAACGGTCTGAGGTCTAATTGGGACTTCTTACCAGGGAGATCCCCTTGACATGTTGGTGGATCCAGCACATCAATATTTCTGGCACTAGAAGGAGGGCCAAATGACTTGTTGGTGGGTCCAGCACCATCAACATTTCTGGCGCTAGAAGGAGGGCCAGATGACAAGGTGTGTCCTCTCATCCAGTTTGAACCTTTGCATACCTTTCATGGATTCTTGCACTCTTCTCCCTCCACGATGTTTTTCGAAACGTGAAGATGTCTCCATCACAGGGGGCATTTTTCGATCTCTTGTCCACTTACACATATGATGGTGAAGGCAAAGTGGCCTGGCCTAACTACTCACATGACTTTCCTTCCATACTTCATGAGGAAGATGGGTGTTTAGATGAACAAGCCAACTTGCTGCTTGCACACACACTTCGTGGATCTCCATGACATTGGCTGCTCAGCCTATAGGCTGACAACGTGCACTCACTTGAGAACTTGTGTGATCTTATTGAAGTCACTTTTTATCATTTTGATCCATACCATCTTGACCGAAAACTGTTACAGCAATGGAAGGCTCCACATGAATCGATTATTGATTTTTGGTAGTGCTTCCGTGACTTGCAATTTCAAGCTCTGAGGAGCCAGATGAAATTTTCCTATCTTTGGGACCAGTCAAGTATTGCCTTAAGAAATCTACCCATCCCAAGAAGAAGCTTGAGATCAAGCCTCGCTCAACATTCTTCATTGATGGAGCTGCGCAATCTCATGGGGTTGCGGTCACTGTCTTGATTGAATTTTCACCTTCCTTTCATTCCACAGCTCCACCACTTCCTAGTGATGTTGAAGATCATACTCACACACCTATTTATCTTTCAGATTCTCCCAACATCAATTCACTCAATTTTCGTGTAGATTTGGTTGTGAGTCCTTCGAGTTCTCATATGCATTGCGTTCTACAACCTTCGTCTTCGCACTCAGGTGTTCCTCCAGATGGAACTGTCTTGTGTTCATCCATTCTGGACTCTTCACTTGTTGTGAGTGAGGAACAACCCATTGACGGAGTTAGTGTTACACAACCAACATGCGCTGTCATTCATGAAGAGTATGAGTGGGAGCTTGAGCATCAATACTCGGTGAAGGAGGACTCCCTTCCATTCGAGCCCCCTCTGTTCTTTCCTAACATCTTTGGTGAACCTGCCATCCAAGATTTTGCATGTGTCTTCATCTACGAATGCACCCATTATTGATCACTCATAGTATTCACCGGATGTTGGTCCATAACTCGACAACAGAGAGGATAAGTTATTCATGGAAAATCCACTTGATCTTTCATATGTCTTTTCCGGAAACATAGAGGATGAGTTTGTTCACTTTTCATCTACCCCTCTGTTTGATTCATCTGATCATGAGGATGCTGATGAAATCAGTGATTTTTCTAATCGTCGCAGTCGTGATCCATTTGTTTATGTATTTTATCACAATCATGACTCTATCCTAGTTGATCTTTCAAAGCCACTGGTTTATGATGATCTATCTGATGATGAAGTTGAAACACCCAAGACTGTTGAGGCACTTCAGCCCGAGCTGATGGTTATTGCAGGTCCTCGCTCTCTTAGGGTTAGTCTCACTTCCAATCAGGAAACTGTTCAATCACCCAAGGCTCCCCATCACTCATCTGTATGCATTAAAGATCCATCTCACACACAGATCATACTTCCTCCACTTGAACGACACAATCTCATCGCTCATGCATTGGCGGAATCCTACATTGCAAGCACACATGTCTGACGCAAGTTATATTTATTTCTTTTGTTTGCTTGCATGTCTCAGTCAAGAGTGTGCTTATGCTTCAAAGTTTCTCGTTGTGTCACACATCACCATGATGAGTCCATGGGCTGCTCATCATGTACTTGCACTCATTTACGTCCTGTGGGAACTGTCAAACACAAAGTGTGGTTGTCTTCATTGTTATATCTTTCTTGCTTGTTGGTTTGCACAACTGGGTTGCTCACGGACCAAACCTTCACCAATATGGATCAACCAATGCATAGGTGGCTACATTGGAAATATCACTTCACGTGATCAGGCCCATGCACTATTAGTGTAGGAGTAGGAGTAAGAGTAGCATTTTATTTCATTCAGTTTGCTTGCATGTTTGTTTGCTTATTCGCTTTGTTTGCTTGCTTCTTTGTTTACTTTCTTTGCTTTCACTTTTTCTTCTGCTCCTGTGTTGCTTTGTTGTTTGTTAGTTCGCTTGTTTCGTATAGTTTGTTTGTTTTGTTCATAGGTCAGTTTTGCATGAAACCATGTATGACTCTTGAAACGAGCTGGGTGAAGTACAAGAGGGCATGTACAACTATCACTACTTTGGTTATCTATTATCTTGCCTCTGTATGAAGATCTTGTTACTTTTAGTTCATGATACATCAAAGGAAAATATGTATTGTTCGAAGTGAACCTTGGTGAAAACACAACGCTTGCGCGCTAACTAGTGTCAACTTCTCAAGTTGGTTTTTTTGGGTTAACCCTTGTCAGCTCAGTCAAGTAGAGTAAGGTGAGGGGGAAAACCTTAACAGGAATGTCAAAGATACAATAAACTACTTCTCTGTTGGAACAACCTCTTCTTCCCTCTTCCACCTCTGAAATAAATAAGTGTTATGCACAGTTGAAAAAAAATGATAAATGATAAAATGAAAAAATGAATAAGGCAAAAGAAGAGAAAGGCTTCCTGCGCAGGGAGGTGATGCAAGTAACTCCACTTGGGTATTGACCAGGCTCGTTGGTAGTGAAGCCACACTTGTGTTCCTATGTGAATCCATTAGGATACTGTCTAGGCCTGCTGGCAGTGGAGCAACACCAAAGATAAAACTAAGACTTTGACGACTATACTGCTTGTGCATCAATATACCCCTCAACCCCAATTGAAACAACTATGTTGCCTTGGCATGGAATGTGTGTGAATCGACCAAGAGCTTGGCAGATGCTACATCTTAAAATCAAGCTAGTGAGAAACCAAGATGAGATGAGAAATGAACAATACTTCTAGAGGTGTAGAGTTTTCTTCCGGGATTATCACATCCATAATTCTTTATATCGACGTTTCGAGCCATCCACTATGGTTCATCATCAGGATAGATGATGAGCCATAGTGGATGGCTCGAAACATTGATACAATGAATAATGGATGCGATAATCCCTGAAGAAAACTCTACACAAAATATAAATCGCAGAAGCCTCAAAACAATAACTTATGGAGGTGTTAGACTTGCTTTTCATGAACAAGGTCCATTTAGAGAGATGAAGTTCTACCAATGTGTTGCCAAGTGTTATAGCGACTACAACTACCCTCCAAAATTTTTCCTTAGCCCATTTTGGAGCCTCCCTACCAACCTTTCTCAGCAACTTGTCTTTCTTCATCAAGTACACAAGCTTCAGTGTTTTTCATGCACAAAGGCAACATGTCGATCACAACTTGATGAATTTCCCTCACAAGTTGTTCACCCAGACTTAGTCCAGCTGTAGGCTAAGTAGCTTCCCCAAGAAAATTGCGCATTTCTGGAGGGAAACCAACCTTCCCTCCAGAAATTTTTCAATTCTATCTGGCAACCTGTTGGGCTCTAGGATTGCGCAATTCTGTTAGCCAACACTCCCAGCAAAAATTGCACAAATTTCCCTAGCAGGGCTGCTCAACCCAGAATTTGTGCAAATCTTGGCAACAGTCAGCTGCTCTACCCAGAAATTGTGCAAACCTCCTGGGCAGTGAGCCCAACTCCCAACCAGAAATGCACATTTTTCTCAAGCAGTTGAGCAGCTGTATGCATGAGCAGTCTAGTTGACCAGTTCCACCCGGGACCAAGGAAACTTGACTTGCATGCATGCATGAATTGCTCTTCCTGGAATAGAAAAAGGCAACATGAAAAATGCATCCCATGATTCAAGGAGCTATTTTTAACAGTTGGGGGTTACATGCAAAGTTGTTTTAGAAGTTTCTCTCCAAGTGTTGTTTCTTCCTAGATTTGTGGCATGCACATCATGAGCCCAAACTTATTTATTCGACACATCAGAGCTCATTCTTTCACATCAATCTTGGAGCTCTAACATCCACAGCACATCCAATACTCTTCGACACATCTGGCTCAGCTATTCACGGGCAAGTGGCCTCAACTTGTCTTTGTCAGCATTTCTATCGCTTTTTGTGTATTCTTTTGTGTGAGTGTTGTTTGCTTGATTTATTTGAATGCTTGTTGTTGCTTACATGTATACTAGCTTGTCCTAGCTCTATTTCAATTTTCGTTTCTATCTCACTATTTTCACATGCATGAAACTGTTTTGCACGAACGTTCGTCGAATCGGCGAATAGCTTCACCCACATGCATGTTGATATGTTTGTTGAATCTTTCATTCACGTTTTGCATGCATTTTCAATCACTTCTAATTTTTCTTGATGTCGTCATGCATTAACTATCTTATTTACTTTCAGTTTCCCGTTGGCTATTCGGGCCAACCTTGGCCTAGACTGTGCCTTCATTGAGACTGCATTGCGCAATATGGTGAAGGAAGGTTCTGCCTTCCTCTCCAGAAATGCACATTTTTTCCCAACGCTGCGCTCCAGGAATTTTTTGCGTATTTTTGAGGGTTAGTGACTGCTAGCCTAGAAAATTGCATAATGCAGTCCCCGAGCCTGTAATCGCTCCCAGTTGGAATTGTGCATTGCACAATCCCAGCAGACAATAGCCATTCTGGATTGCACATTGTGTAGATCCAGCAGTCAGCCCTGCCTCCTAGACAACCTAGACAACCTTTTTCACATTTCTAGTAGCCAGTCACCCAGCCTCCCAGAAGAAATTGCGCAATCTTGCCCATCATCTTCCCAAGAATGTGTTGTGTCATTCCCCAAATTTGTGTTGTTTCCATTGATAGATTTCTTACCATGCATGTTGCGTGTCTCAAGATATTTCAGGTGTTCATCTGTCTCAATGGCTTCTAAGAGAACAGGATCATAGGACACTAATGGAAATGCAGCTGGAGCAACAGTTGAGCAAGTGTCCTCTAGTCTACTAATTTACGAAGATACAAAGTTGTATCTAGACAAGGACATCAAACTGAAGTGGCAAGAGGTCAATGAAACATTTGCAGGAACTTTTGCGGAACACCTCAAATATCGTCAGGTGTATGTGAACATTCACAATCTGGCTTATACCCGATTGCATGTAGATATCTCATGTTCCCATCTGTGGACATGGTACATTGGATCGTCTCTCACACTAATCCCGAGATGATGACCTTGAGCAGTGTCAATGGGACGAAGCTTGTGACCTTCTGGGAATGATATTATGATGATATGTATCATATGTAAGAGCCCATGACTATCATGGAGACTCCATTCAGTTTACCCAACAATAGTGCTAACTCTAGAGACATTCTGAAGAATTGGGTAAAGGAGCCAACTCGATTTACGTTGACACCCAACTAGATCTACAAGACAAAGATGTTGAGGAAGGTATACTAATACTTGATCATATTTTCTTGTCAACTATATGGCCAAGCAAGCACAAAAACCTTCCCAAAAGGTTGCGTGGTTGCACTGGACCAATTGGCTAGAGAAAGAAAACCATGTAACTGGTCTGACATACTGGATCATCAGCTGAAGGAGCAAGTAACGAAGGCTCGATAGTCACCCGGAGGTATGCATGTAGAGATTTACATGTCTACCTACATCCTAGATGCAGTCTATGCCCGATAGGAGTTCCCAAGCTTGGAGTGGGCATGGTCATCGGCGAAGACTGTTGTGAACACATATTTCAAGTTTTTGTCTGAATGCAACTTTAAAGGAGTAATCACATGGTTGTTCGATTATTTTTTTGCCCCTGTGTACAAGATGATATTTGAATAGGATCCACCCTACATGTCAAAGGAAGCAATGGAGGCATTGATAGGCATTGCAGACTGGTATGCCTCACCGTCCGACACTTTCATCCAAATGTTTAATGTGGAGAAGCCTCCACATGTTCTGCCAAAGTTTTCCTTGGACGTACTTGTCATGCAGGAAATAGCATATCACATCTCTACAATATTGACAACTAGACTAAATCAGAAGAAGAAGGCACCTTGGCCCACTCTTCCGTTGTGGATTGGGTTATATGAGATCTGGAGTATCAAGCAAGTGGATGTCGAAGCAGAATTGATGAATAAGTACCCATTCGACCTCCGAAGCTACAATCTATATGACCCACTTTGCATTGTGAAAGATCACTGCACGAGGGTTCAGTTCAACTAGATCCACGAGGCATTTCATTGGGCTGAGGAGGACCCATGGAGATATTGCTATAGTTTCTCCAAACCCAATGAACCGGTCAGCTTCTCTGTGGAGTGGTTAGCGAAGTATCGTGAAGTAGCATCATAGAGAGCAGCAGTAGCAACAGTGGCAGCAAAGCCAAGCATACTAGTGCACGACAAAGAGAAGAGGAATATTTTCGATCACATGGGGGAGGAGAAAAGCTACAAGTTTCGAGCAAATCCACTTGTAAAGAAAGTAGCTATGGCTATAGAGGTAAATAGGCAACAGTGCGACAAGCGAATTACGTGAAGGCAGAAGGAAAAGAAGAGAATGGAAGAAGTAGAGAAGGAGTTGCACGAGCTGAGTGAGTAACTCTGAAAGGAACAAGATCTATGCCAACATGAGAGGGAATCGCAACAGTAGCAGATAAAACAAGGGGCCCAACATGTGCAAACAAACGAAGCAGCGCCCGTACAATTAGTTGATTCATCTGAATAGCTGGCATTAGGTGAACAGGGTGAACCTTTGCAGGGGCAAGACATCGCTCATGAGATAGAACAAGCACTTCAACAGCTGGATGCAGACATGGAGCAGTAGGAGTTAGAATAGGACACTGACCTCATGACTCACCACAAAGAGGTAGAATCACCCACTTCAATGCATCCAGATGATGATCAATTCTCATATCACCAAGGAGGCACTGAGATCCTTGGTGATTAGTTAGGAGAAGAGATGCACAACATCTCGTTTGATGAATCCCAACATAGAGTTGTGCAGTCTCGTAGAGTGTCAAATTCGGAGGATCAAACATCTCCTGTGCAAGTTGAAGAACAAGTGATCATGACTAATGTGTGCAAACATCCAGCTGCCTTGGCTGATGAAACTAGAGTGTATGCCAAAGCCACTAGCTCAAGTGTTCACTTCCTAATAGTTTATAATGAGTGAATGGAAAAGGAACTACAAATAGCCAAGCAAGGAGGAGACTTGGTGACAATGTATGCCTGAGTTGAACTGAAGAAGGAAATAATAGATGAAGTATTGTCCCTTGACACAGTTATGTGAGCATTGTACTCCAAGTTTAGTACCATGCACAAGGCAGTCGTCCATCTCAGCGGATGGCAGCAATGATGTGCTAGAAGAGCATGCATCTTGACAAACATGCATGTTGTTGTTGATGACATGCAAACATGGATGATGAAGTACAAGGGTGCCTCACTTCACTTGCCTAAGATGATGAGGGTCAATGTGGTTGAACTAAAGGCACGTAACCAGAGTTAGATCCAGAATTATTAAGAGCTCCCGCAGTTCATCATTAGCATACAGGCCTCCCATGCACAAGTATTGAAGAGTATGGATGTTGTGGTGTGCATGCATGTGATCCCATCAATCGGGGCTCTCGCCTAGGCAAATACAAAAAAGCAAGTCCGACTAGAGCTTGACTCGTACTTCAACGAGTTGATGTGCATCGCCACAAGCCTAGACTTGTCTATCAGTGTAGACATCATGAACAAGTATGTTGTTGGTCAGACCACATTGAAGAAAATGATGTGCATGATTTCAGGCAAGTTGGATAGAGGAGCCAGAGTGGTGTACCCGGATGTTATGGAGGCAAAGGTCAGGCTTCAGATGGATGTCACTATGGAACATATGGACCCTATCAGGGACTACAGAGCATGGCATCAATATGTTATTGTTGATCAGCATGATGATGTTGAGCAGTTGGACTTCTATAGTTGTATAAGTTAGAGTGATGTCTAGTTTGGCTTGCTCAAGCCATTGTGTTCAAATGGGTACATGTGCATTGTAATGTTGAGTCATGACAATAGTAATTCAAGTGTAAATAGTGGATGTAACAATCATAGAGTAGGTGAAGAGTCATGAGGGTAGTTGAACAGTGACAAAGGGGAATGTCAAGGGCCACCCCACCCTTTGCTATAAATAGTCCCTCATAACTCATTGTATGGGATTTTGGTCAGCCAAGCTTCTGATAAGGCTATCTTGGAAAGAGATTGGACAATATTTTAACGTGCCTTGGCTTCTCCACTACAATGAGCTAGTTCATCTCTTTAGTGGAGCAAGTGGATGTGGTTGTAACGTTACACTATTGGGGCTAGCTAGTTTACATGGATGTATCGTATGATTGGAACTTACACTTCTTTATATAATAAGAGCCAACACGTTTTCATGCATATGTTGTTATTGTAGTTGGATTGTTTCGGTTGTTGTTTCAACTTACGTAATTGTGTATGAACACTTTTGTATGCAATTATGTGAATCTTGTTGCAAATGTGTTGTTGTTTTAACCATCACTTTGGATTGTCGGATTGACTTGCTTTCCAGCTTGTGATGCATCTTTGCTCATGTGTTCCCTTCCCAACCAAGTACATTTACAGATTGCTAAGGGGCACACTCATCTCAACCCACCTATGTTAGGAACCTCTCATGCACCTTCCTTGACTCACTACAACGGTCACACCCTTTGCTACCAATAGAGTTATCTTACTTGCCTCTATGCAACATCCCGGTCAAGGCATTACTTTACAACCCTTTGTTGGGACTCCTACACCAAACGGTCTAAGGTCTAATTGGGACTTCTTACAGGGGAGATCCCCTTGACATGTTGGCGGGTTCAGCACTGTCAACAAAACCCCAACCCAAAAGCCTATATACACAAACACTTTGGCCCAAAAATGTATTGGCTTACCAAGCTATAAACAATATGTACATACATAACTTGGGAATCAACTCAAGGTTTTGCATTTTCATTGAAGAAGGAAAAATATTGGCTAAGATTGATCACTATCCAAATAAGAAATTCAAGGAAGCAATACAGATTGGTACCCAAACAACCCGAATTCAAATTATGGTTGGAAAATTAACTGAAATGGGATACCAACCTTAAATTGGTCAAGTGATACCTAACGCTAAGGCATCAAACAATGATTTTTAATTCAAGATATTAGTTTTGCTTTAATCAAACAATAATAATAACAAATTAAAATTAAACAAATAAAATGAAGATTATAAATACAACTAAAAAATAGAGTTAGAATTAAGAATAAATGAGAATTAAATTGTTATAAACATTAACTTAAGAACATGATTAAATACTTAATTATCTAGAAAACATATTAAGATAGCCAATAATTGGATTATCTCTTTAGAATTTTATGATGATGGGCCATGGTGGCTTGGTTCAAAACATCAATAATGTAAATATGAATGTGATTAAGCCAAAAGACTATAAACAATAATATCAATTGCAAAAATATTAAACATGAAAAAATACAAATGTTTGGAAATTTCAACGCTACACACTTTAGTGTGCTTAGTCCTCTGCGTATGTTTTAAGGAATTCAAACATAAAACCCAAAAGTATGGAGTATTTTATATGAGTTTGAAAGGAGATTCATGGAGTCATTCAAACATGCTAATATTGAATAAAACATAGGGATTGAAATTGGCCTAGAAAACTATAAATTATTGAGGTGAGGATGGTTGTTTTTTTTTTTAACAACTAAATTTTCTCTAATAGGATGTATACTTTATTTCCGTTATTCTCTTAATGAATTAATATGCTTTTGCCATAAATGCCCCAAATATGAGTCGTTCACCTTCCGTTTCTCTGGGATCTATAATCACATCAATGGGAGAGTATAAAATAGTTGGAAATTTCCATGCCACACACTTCACTCTCACGTGATTAATTCTTTGAGTACTTATAAGTGCGTTCGACCATAAAACCCATGATTTTTAACTCCTTGATATGATACTATGATCCTGTTGATGCCTCGAAAATCGTTGCAACAACATCGGGGAAAACCACCCGGTCCGGACCTTAATGCAGCTCCTTTTCCGTTTGGTGTGGTGGCTTCGACTGGAAATAATGGGACCAGTTTCCCAATGATGAATAAAAAGGGGATGGATGAGTGATTGGTTTTCTAATAAAATGGTAATGGATGAATGATTTAATCTAAAAAGAAAAAATATGAATAACTATTCTATCCCGGGAAATTTTTGTTTCTAAGTGCAACGTTTGATAATCTCTATTCACAAATAAGCATATAGATGACTCTATTTGATAAACAAAGACATTCATTCATATA
>APFE031083863.1:0-23677 GCA_000404065.3 Pinus taeda
CTATTTAAATCCAGATCAGTGATATCAAAGTGGTCTTCATTTTCTCTATTTTTCTCTGCATGTCTCCAACAAGGTCGAGATATAAGGAGTTAGGGCTTGAACTGGTCGAACCTTTGCAAGACCAGCCTCACAAATCCCGATGGCCTCCCATAACAGATGAAAAGAAATATCAGGGGGCAAGAGATCCTGTCAAAATCTTGCTCGAACAAGCCCTCGAGTGACAAAGAAATGTGATGATGGACACCTTTGCCCAGATCCTTCAGCAGCTACCCAAGGGAAATGAATCAGCTTCCAAAAATTACTCTGGAAACAACACACTATTTAAGGTACAAGTTAATTTTGAAATCCCGATATTTGAGGGTTAGATAGATGTAGATGCCATTGATAAATGGTTAAATCTGCTAGAGGGTTATTTTTCTGTTCATGATTTTTCCCGACTCTTTTCTCAAAGCAACCCCCCACATCAAGGACTAGTGCGAAACCTAGTGAGAGCATAAGGATGAAAGTACATGCTCACTATTTTCAGCCACACCCACTTGGGATTCATTTTGAGATTGCATCAAGGAGCAGTACTACCCTATTAGAAGTTATGAGGATCAATACATAAACTGGACCATGCTGCAGTAGGGAAGGGACCATGACGTGCCGATTTTACCAATATTTTCCATACCCTTTGCACAAAGTTGGGTATCAAGGATTTACAGTAGCATTTGGGACTCAAATATTGTGGCTACCTACATAAGTACATCTAGGAAGAAATATAATTCCTGAACATCCCCTTGCTTAGCAAGGCATACCGATATTCCATCAAGGTCGAGCAAAATTTTAAACAGAGTAAGTGAGACTTTTGAGCTATGAATATAAAACAAGGGAAAGATGCCCCCAAACTATAGAACAAAGGACAAAGCCAACGCAGGGTGACCCAAGACAACCGACCAACACCAAAAGAAAAGATCTACGTTGTGAAGCCGAAAAAGGACACTGGAAAGTGGTGTGAGTTCCATAATAGCTCCAGTCACAACACAAGTGAGTGTGAGGTCAAGAACTCACTGGTGGCTAAGCTAAAGGTTTTAGAATCAGATGAATGTTCTGACTCTAAGTCAAAAATCGACAAGGGGAATGACAAATGGAAGTAGATTATCAATGAGGAGCCAAATGCCACCGTTGCCACCATGAAGATCCAGAAGGAGGAACCCAAATATCCAGAGGAAAAGGAGCATCTCTTACACTCCCATATGTGGGTAAAGGACTCCCCACTATAGTTCATTATTGACAGTGGGAGCCAAAAGAACCTCATTTCGGTAGAGGTTGTGAAGTGGCTAGGCTTACTGACCACATCACATCGACAACCATACACCATCAAGTGGCTTCAGCAGGGACGGGATCTTCACATGAGCCAGCAGTGTCACCTTCCAAACAACATCAAGCCCTTCATGGATGAGGTATTGTGTGACATTGATCCCCTAGAAGTTTGCGATGTATTATTAGGATAACCATACTTGTGGAAGCGACATTTTGTGTATGAATCAAGGCCCCGTGCTTTTATTGTTACTTTTGGAAATACATTTTATAGGATACCAAAGGTAGCACCACCTATTCCATCTCTTTGATTATTGCAAAACAATGCAGTAAGCTCATTTCCAAAATTGGGAAATTTGTTTTCGCAATGATATGTCCTCAAGGAAAGAAGAAGACAATGGCCATGACCACTAGATAGGACCCCTCCGCATGACAAATATCGATGGAAAAGGTAATGGATGAGTACGAGGACATCTTCACCTCCCCCGTAGGGGTTCCTCTGCATTGTTTGGTAAAGCACTCCATCGATTTGACCCCAAGTGTGTCGTTTCCCAATGGACCAATCTATCTGTGTTTAGTTTTGGAGAATGATTAAATTAAGAGCAGATTTAGGAGCTGCTATAGAAAGGTCACATCCATCTAAGTTCATCACCCCGTGGGAGCCTGATTGTGTTGGTACAGAAGAAGGATGGGACTTGGAGACTCTGTAATGACTATTAGGTGCTGAACAAGATCATTATTCGTAATAGGCACCCGATCCCACAGATTGATGACCTCTTGGACCAACTAAAGGGGGAAAAATATTTTAGCAAGATTGATTAGAAGTCAGGATATCACTAGGTGCCAATCGAACCCTTCCATGTGAGGAAGTGTACCTTCAAAGCCAAGGTGGGCCTTTTTGAATGGTTGGTTATGCCTTTCAGATTAACAAATGTTCTTGCAACCTTCATGAGGCTAATGGATGACATATTGTGGCCATTCACCAACTCATTTATAGTGACATACTTGGATGACATCCTGATCTTTACCAAGAGCTGGGAAGAGCACTTCCACCACATCCGATAACTTCTCCAAACACCGTGGCAACACAAGTTATGTGCCAATTTGGAGAAATGCAATTTTGGGATGACCCAGGTTCAGTATCTGGGATACATTATTGATGAATAGAGGGTGCATGTGGATCCATCCAAGATCCATGTCATTCAAGATTGGCCATGTCCAACCACTCTGACAGAGCTCTGCAACTTTCTAGGACTTTCCAACTTCTACCGTAAATTCATGTTGGGATTTTCTCATATAACTTGGCCCTTGAGTCAAGTGAACAAGGGATGAGTGAAAGCAAAATTCTTTTGGTCTGAATCTCAACAAAAAGAATTCACAGAGTTGAAATATTGCCTCTGCACAACACCAGTTCTCACACTACCAGACTTGTAACAACCATTTGAGGTCGAGACAGATGCCTCTGACTATGCTATTAGGGCAGTCCTTATTTAAAATGGGCAACCAATGGCATATCACAGTGAGACACATCAGACACAATCCGAAAGTATCCCACTTATGACAAAGAGATGTATTACATTGTGCAGGTGTGCCGATAACATAAACATTACATTTTGTGCAAGGAAATGGTCATCCACACAGACCATCGACCCCCGCAGTTCATACAGACCCAAAGGAAATTGTAGAATGATCGTCATCAGAAGTGGTCCACATACGTGCAACAGTTCCATTTGAATATCAAGAATAAGAAAGGTACCACCAATAATGTTGTATATTCTCTCAATTAACCACCGATCATGGCGTCAATCACTATGCTCAACTCTTATGGGCACAAGATTTTTAATTGGCCACTTCACTACAAAAGCAAACCAAAATTCGGCCACACATACAAGACACTCTTGGACAGCTAGCATGTTCCAGATTTTCACCTCTAGGATGCCCTATTATGCCACCTAGGTCACCTTTGTGTTCCTTCAAGCGAGCATGCCAAGATGATTTGGGAAGCACACTACGATCAAGCTACTGGACATTTCAGGGTCGACGGAATGGCGACAGTACTATAGAAGTAATTCCATTGGTTGAATCTTCAACAGGATGTCAGGAAGTACGTCAAGAAGGAAGGCCTCTCTACCCCACTAACTACCCCTAATCGACCTTGGGAATCCATCTCCATGGATTACATGTAAATCCTCAATTCCACTAAGCATGGAAACGATTTTTTTTTCATGGTCATCAACAAGTTCTTGAAGATGGCCATTATGGCTGGCTGCAAGAAGAATATCACAATCGAATCCACTACTAAACTCTTCTTTGAACGAGTGTGGATACACTTTGGGATCCCACAATCTATCATCTGAAATCGGGATAGCAGGTTCCTTAATACATTTTGGTTCAGTCATTAGTCAATGCTCGACACCAAACTCACTAAGCCCACAACCTTCCATCCTCAAACTGATGGCGAAGCAGAGGTTGTCAATAGGATGATTTTACACATTCTGGGCATGTAAAATTCAAAGCATCGACACAGATGGGAGAAGAGCCTCCCCTGTGTTCAGCACAGCTATAATCAGGCTCTCCATAGCTTGACTAGCCACAACCCTTTTTAGGTGGGCTTGGGATTCTAGCTATTATGTCCCATTGATGCGGCAATGCCATTTGTAGCTACTCACGTAGATTCAGTTCATGTCCAATCTGAAACAAATAAGGAAAACAACTTCATTAAGCACATCCAACATATTCGCCACTAGGTCCATGACATTCTAGCGAAATCAAATGCCAAGTTCAAGCAATGACATGATCAACATCGATTGCCACACAAGTTTCAGGTGGGCAACAAAGTCTGGTTGCATTTACAAAAGGAATGCCTTATCGAAGCCTATTGGAAACTAAAACCACTCTGGTATGGTCCTTACACCATTAGCAACGCTATGGGAGACAATGCATTTGAGCTCAGCTTTCCCGCATTCCTTGGCTTCGAGCTAGCATTCAATGTGGACTACCATTAGCCATACTTTCCACCATTACTAGACACATCCAACATTGCAGAATAGCTCACACCCATAGAGTTAAATCCAGATTGCATGGAACAAGCTGCAACTAATCTGATCATGGACACACAGGTCAAGCAAACTTTCCAGTAGAATATTCGATTGTATTGAGTTATCAAAGAAAGCCAATTCCTTCATGAGGGAAAGTGGATCACTAGAGACCAAGTTAAATAGAAGTTTACTCACCTCATGGAGGAACTCAATGAAATGGGGACCATTGCTTCCTAAGGGGGGATCAATGATGCAGGTGGATATTGGTTCCCACCTACCAAGTCCACTTGGACCACCACCATTCTTACTTTTAGCTTTCTAGTTTCCTTAATTCTCGCATAGTTTACTATTTTTAGCATCTTTTCGGGTCCTGAACTTCCAAGGATATTTTGAGGCCCTAAATGACGTTGTTTGCAAAAATTGGGAGAAACATGGGTGCATGGACCATTTTTTCTTGTCCTAAAGTTGTAGCTCTTGGATATATCCTTCTAACGATATATTGTGCACGTCAAACAAAGATCGTATGCCAAAGTTATGACCCTGGGAAGTTGATGTACCAATTTACCCAAACAGGGCCCACAATTTGGAATTTCATCTTCTAGGGTTATGTTTTTGGATGTTTAAGGTTTTCCATTGTTTCTCAACAATAAATAGGCCTTTGAGCCTCATTTTAGCACAATTCAGGGGCATGTAGCCACCACATCTCTTCTCAGAGATAAGCTACCATCACCCTAGATGGTTTATTTCCATTGTTGTTTGTAAGCATATTTGGGTATTTTACAATAATGAAATGATGTATTGTCTTCATTGCATCTCTGTGTTTATCGTTGTCTCTGTAATATGTTGCATTCCTATTTAAATCTGGGTCAAGATGATGCGGGAGCAACCAGCAACTAAGCGAGCAAACCTGGACCAGAGGATCAGACCAGAGGATCAGAATAGAGAAAAGCTTGTTTTAAAGCAGAAAATTAAATTTAAAGCGGATAATTTAAAGCAGATAAGATGGATATAGCCATGCACGCTTTTTGGAGATCTTTCATTGTAGAAAAACTAGGAGAAAATCTTATCAATTCTTCATAATGCATCTTATATAAATGTAATGTAATAGTGTGTGAGGGATATATGTTTTTGTGAGGAAAAACTGTGTGAGTAAAATGTAGTTGAGCGTGAGCTCGGTTTAAGGCTGAAATGTCTTAATTTTGTAAGTGTTTTGTGTAATATATAAACCTGGGTTTAGTGTTGTTTGTATAACCTGCGTGTTAACTTATAGATTTGTTTTATCGATATATTCCTGTAGAATTCGATTGAGAGCTGTGCACACAGTTCATTGTTTTTTGATGGATGAATAGACAAGTATGGACGGGCTTTAGAGTAGCTGTGTTTCGCTGTCCATTAATTTGGTTATGCGTAAAACCATTGTGGTAATTAACGTGACAGTGGCACACCAATATATAGTGCATGTTATTTAATTAAAAGTTGTGGTGTTTAATTGAAACGCTGTGCGCTGTCCACTATAATTCAATACATTGTCCACTATAATTTAAATGGTGTGAATTGTGTAGTTTATTAGAAGGTTGTGCGTTGTATTATATAAGTTACAAAACTTGATAATGCTGTGCGTTCACCTCTTATAATATGTGCTGTGCATTCAATTTATCTTATAATATGTGCTGTGCGTTCAATTTTATACGGTGGAGTGTTATAATGTCATGAATTGTATGCCTTCAAAAAAATTCTGTGCGCATAATTACTTACACTCTGGTTTCATTCTTAAGAATGGTGGTTGGATATTCCTATTGCACCGCAGTGAAAGATTGAGTGGGCCATAACCCATAGGTCCAGGATCTTGGTTTTTTAAAGAAATTAGGATTTTGGGCAACCCCCAAATTCTCATTTTCATCAGGTGGTATCAGAGCAGTAAGATTCTGCGGAAAGAGGTACAGTTGAGTTAAAGATGGAGAATTTATGGTCTTGCTATTGTGCAGATGGCGGCAGCGGAAGGTGAGAAGATTTGCAACAACCTAGAGGATGCCAAAAGACCGAGTGCGGAGGGCTTGGTGAGGTATCGTGTAACAGAGGAGGCTGTTACTGCAGAGGTTGGTTGCAGTGAAGGAATGTAGTGGATAAATTGCTAAAGACCACGAGAAGCATATGACCAGGAGATTATAAACTTTTTTGCCTCGGGACTCTGATGCAGGAGCAACCAGCAACAAAGCAAACAAACTAGACGAGAGGATCAGAACAAAAGAAAAGAATGATTTAAAGAAGAAAAATAGATAAAGTAGATTTAAAGCGTGCATGCATGAAGCTTTTGTGGAAAAAAATAAGGAGAGGATAGGATTGATCCTTCCTAAAATTCTTACATAATTGTAATACCATAGGGGTGTAGGGATATCTGTTTGTGGGGAATTTTGTGAGTGGCAAGATGTAGTCGAGCTAGAGCTCGTTTTAAGGCTGAAATGCCTTAATTTTGTAACTGTCCTGTAAATATATAAAAGCATGTTTAAGTGTTGTGTATGCTTGTGTGTATTTTATAAATAAATTAAATCCCGTGTTTATATCGAGCTCGTACCAAGAATTGCATGAATGAAGCCTATGAAATCACTCTTCATCCAGTCTTTCCCTCTATATATTCCTCGTGGATGAATGACTTGAGTAAATTCAGTTCCATCTAATCTGTGCGGGTATTTGGAATTCTGTTAGTGCAGTTTCAGGGTTTTTTTTTTCAACTGTTGTTCTGCGAGCATTTTCGAAGGCCAGATCCCTGCGTTGCTAATAATGAGGAGAGTTCTGATGATTTGATTCGGAACCTCTTATTAAAAATATTAATAAAACTGCTGCAAAGTTGGCTCAAATTCGTGCCAAATATGCCACTGATGTCAATGACTCCCAGTTATCTGTCAAAAATCCAAGAAAAAGTCTCGAATACATCGCAGTTCCCTCTGAAATCTACGATTCTTCCAAGTCATTTACGTTTTTTTTGGATGGGCTGCAGTACATATTGTCAAGCCATTGCAAAATGTAGGAGAGACTGCACGTACAGAATCTAATTTCCCGGTTTTGAAAGATTTTGGGAACATAAAAAAAAAGAAAAGCAAAGTTATCTGAAATAAATAATGCATGCGAGATCCAGTCCGATGAGGAGAAAAGGGTCTGACATTTGAGGGGTTGTTGAGAACTTATGATGACGGAGCAGGCGATGTCCATAGAGGCGCCCATATTATTTTTAAAAATCCATATATTGTTGTTACGAGTAGAGACTTATATTGCATGATGGTAGATTTAATGAAGATCCACGGTAAATGAATTAAAAGGCTTCCAAAAAGGTTGAGTGGGCCATAACTCACAGGTCCAGGATCAAGATTTTTAAAGAATTTGGGATTTTGGGCTTATACCGAGATCTCATTTTCATCAGGTGGTATCAGAGCAGTAAAAGATTCTGCGGACAGAGGTACAATTGTGTTAAAGATGGAGAGCTTATGGTCTTGCTATTGTACAGATGGCGACAGCGGAAGGTGAGAAGATTTACAACAACCTAGAGAAGGATGCCAAAAGACCGAGTGCGGAGGGCTTGGTGAGGTATCGTGTAATAGAGGAGGTTGTTACTGTAGAGGTTGGTTGCAGTGAAGAAATGCAGTGGATAAAATTGCTATTATGAAGACCAGAAGCATATGACCAGGATCATAAATTTTTGTGCCTCGGGAGTCTGATGCGGGAGCAACCAGCAAATAAGCAAGCAAACCTGGACCAGAGGATCAGACCAGAGGATCAGAATAGAGAAAAGCTTGTTTTAAAGTAGAAAAGCGAATTTAAAGCGGATAATTTAAAGCAGATAAGATGGATACAGCCATGCACGCTTTTTGGAGAGCTTTCATTGTTGAAAAACTAGGAGAAAATCTTATCAATTCTTCCTAATGCATCTTATATAAATCTAATGTAATAGGGTGTGAGGGATATATGTTTTTGTGAGGAAAAACTGTGTGAGTAAAATGTAGTCGAGCGTGAGCTCAGTTTAAGGTTGAAATGCCTTAATTTTGTAAGTGTTTTGTGTAACATATAAACCTAGGTTTAGTGTTGTTTGTATAGCCTGCGTGTTAACTTACAGATTTTTTTTATGGATATATGCCTGTAGAATTTGATTGAGAGCTGTGCGCACAGTTCATTGTTTTTTGATGGATGAATAGACAGGTATGGACGGACTTTAGAGCAGCTGTGCTGCGTTGTCCATTAATTTGGCTATGCATAAAACCGCTGTGGTAATTAATGTGACCGTGGCACACCAATATACAGTGCGTGTTATTTAATTAAAAGTTGTGGTGTTTAATTGAAACGTTGTGCGTTGTCCGCTATAATTCAATACGCTGTCCACTATAATTTAAATGGTATGAATTGTGTAGTTTATTAGAAGGTTGTATGTTGTATTATATAAGTTAGAAAACTTGATAATGCTGTGCATTCACCTCTTATAATATGTGTTTTGCGTTCAATTTATCTTATAATATGTGTTGTGCGTTCAATTTTATACGGTGGACTGTTATAATGTCATGAAGTGTATGCCTTCAAAAAAATTATGTGCGCACAATTACTTACACTCTGGTTTCATTCTTAAGAACGGTGGTTGGATATTCGTATTGCACCGCAGCGAAAGATTGAGTGGGCCATAACCCACAGGTCCAGGATCTTGTTTTTTTAAAGAAATTGGGATTTTGGGCAACCCCCAAATTCTCAGTTTCATCACAAGAACTTCCCTTAATATCTTACTACTAGGATTATACAATGTTATAGTTGGCATAGATTAGCTATTATCCTAGAGAATTAAATTATATTGCTTTAATAGGATTTTCGAGTTCCTTAACTTTGAAGGTGAGTAAAGAACAATAACATTACGAAGAAAGCATCTTATCTTTGTTAGGAAAATCTCATCATTGTAGTGAAGAGATGTGGAAGAAAGGGGTCTTTCCTATTTATGGTCCAGCTAACTATAATTCAAGGTTTCAATTATTCAAGAAACAAGAACACCCTATCTTAAACAAATTCAATGACATGTTTCCAAAAGAGGTGACATAATTTCCACTGATGAGAGAAATTTATTTCTCGATTGAGTTACTTCATTAAATAGGGCCAGTCACAAAATCCCCATAATTCTTAGCATGCTAGTGTTGAAGGAGTTAAACTTGTATCTAAAATAAATGTTGGATAAGGGATTTATTAGACATGGAGTGTTTCCCTGGGGAGACCTAATGTTGTTGGTCAAGAAGAAGAGTAGCACAATATTATTGAGCATTAATTATCGGTACTTGAGTAAAGTTACAGCGAAAGACAAGTACTTGCTACCGAAAATTTATGACATATTTAATTACATGAGAGGGGTTGCAATGTTCTCTAAGATATACTTGATATATCGTTACCATCAAATATAAATTAAGAATGAAGACATCGACAAGACAACATTTGAGACAAGATATGCATACTATATATTTGTGTTGGTGCGATTTTGGGCTCAGAAATGACCGAGCCACATTTATGTGCCTTATGAATAGTTTCCTCAACCCATATTTGGATAGGTTTGTACTATGCATAAAATAATAATAAAATATTTTAATGTTGAAAGAAAGAAGGAGAAAATTAAACTAGAAAACTTCAATTATTTTGTAATACAAGTAAAACATATGTGTAATTGATTTAATTCTTAATATAAAATCAATATTTTGCGGATAAAAATATTAATAATAGTAAAATTGAATATGAATTATTAATAAAATATTTCAATGTTCATATTAGGTAAAAAAGATTCAAACTCTCACTCCATAAAATTGTTGGAAAATGTTGAAATAAAATAAATCTTTAAATTTAAAACATTTAAACTAGTCTTACTTGCTCCATATTTTGACTCTTTCTCAAATACATTTTTAGGTTGATTTTGTTTAAAATCTAATAAAGATTTATTAGAGTTGTAAACATAAGCTATATAGTCTACATAATCCAAGTTTACAATGAGAATTTGAAGTCATTGAATATATTTATGCATCCAAATATAAATTAAATAATAAAAACTATATATATTAATGTAATTTAAAATATTATATATATATATAATATATATATATATAATCCTTAAATATGGCGATTGAATTTCTCAAAATACATTTTTTTGAAATTTCACTTTTTAAAAATTATTTATAACTTGAAAATGTCATCCTTCTAAAAGTTTGCTAGATACATGGTTAATATAGATCTATATTAAATTTTAGTTAAATCATAAAGCAATAATACATTTCAAAATGTGGTAACAAGAAATGTGTCAATGTTTGCTTCTAAAAATACTAAACTAACTCCAAACCTTCTTATAACATATGCAAAAGTAATTTGGTATCCAAAAAAAATAAAAATTTAATGTGAAAAGATCATATAAACTACATATAAAACATTTAATTATTCTATTTATTTATATGTACAATTCCAACGACAAACAATCGTATTCATTTATATGTAAAATTCTAACAATAATCCTCTTCCATAAATTGGAAAGTGATTATAGAAAGCTAACAACGTTTGAACTAATCGTTAAAACGATCAAATCAATAAATGGATAAAATATATAACTTTATTGTATGTCTATGTTTATTTACGTAGAGTAGATTGAATTTTATTAACTATACAAGTTTTAATTTTTACGTGGAAATTTCTTAGTGCACTCCATATCTATATATGGAAAGGTTTGTCTACTTTTATTTTTTCTAACCAAAATTTTCAATAATATTATTATTGTTAATAATTTTAGAAAGACATTATCAATCTAATTATATATGTCAAACTATTTTAAATAATTAAAATAATATTCAAATGCTTCATATCATTATGAGAGAAGAATGGATTTTACCTTGTATTGCAATTTAATCACTTAATAAAGTTTTGTTTACTTTTCTTTATTTTAGGTAATCTACTTTTTTCAGTTTACATCCATGTTGTTTCAAAAATATTATAAATTTAAAAATTTAAGTTTTTTATTGACTAGGATTGATTATTTATCTATAATTGGTTCATGAAAATGTAAGTAAATGCCTCAAACGTTTAGATTTCTAAATGCAATAAATTAAATGTAAACATAATTGATAAAGGTCAAAGTTCCATCGTTTCAAATATATATTTTGAGATATTTCAAAATTGTATATCATGTATGATTATAAGTTTCTCGTTTTTGAACGAAACTAAATACCACATAACCTCCTAATTTTCTTTCATAAAAGACAAAATGAATTTATATTTTAATATTTTAGATCTCATTCGAATCAAATCATATCTAGGTCCAATTGAAAGGAAGGTGTACCACACATTAAAATCTTGGAGTTCCTCTTAGTTGTTATCTTATGCATTCTATTGACATTCAAATCTAACACATGGATGTTAGATACCTGAGAAACAATTACAATTTAAATAATAGCAAAATATTATGTTAAGATTCCAAATTGAAAAAATCGATGTAAATCCAAAAAAAATAGTAACTGTGAAGTACATGCATGAGTTATTGAATGTGTGTATATTTTCTGAACAATTTTAAAGATATTATTTTATAGTATTTCTCTTTTATTTGGTTTCATATATAAACCATTATATTTACATTAAAAGATTATAAGATTGTTGGATGCTAAATGCATTAATATAACTAGAATTTGAAGATATAAACAATATTATAAATAATTTGGTAGAGAGCATTATGAGATTGCAAATGATGGATCCAGTGTTGATGGAAATTTTTAGAGGTAGCGAAACTTTGGAGGAGCTATAAGGTGCATTAGAAAGGGCATGTGTTCTCATGAATAGTTGCAAGGATAGATGTTGTTGTCGATAGTGGTGCAGATAGATGCTATCATCAATAGTGGAAAGCATATAAGTTGTCTATATTTTCTTCCAATAGGATGTACTTTCGTAAATAAATAAAATAAATTACAAGCATAAATTGTCAAAATGTGCCATCGCATTCATATCATTGTCATATCAAAAAATAACATGGCCACATACATAACCAACAACACTGTTTTTCCGTAAAAGGGTGACCCTTTGTCACAAAATTCTGGTGAATCACATCTCCTTAATCGAAAAACATGTTTTTGGAGTCAATGTCTAAATTCAATTTAGATATGGGTAGGATTCGATCATTTCTTTGGTCTTATTGGACCATAAAGCCTAATATAGTTTTACACAACCTATTTAGCTATTCAAATGACATAGATATATAAGAAAAAACCATTTTTACTAACCAATATGGGTTTGGAGATGGGTCTAATGAATGGAAATAGGGGTAGGACTTCCAAATTTTCATTAGAACCCTTAATGTGACGTTGTCCCATTTCACAGTTTTATGTATGGATTATGTGGTGAATCAGAAGGAACTAATAGAGAATCAGTTGGGATATCCTATACATATACAACATCTCCTTCATGAAGGAAAGTACCTAGATGATCATTTTCAGCTACAATTTTACAAGGCCTTAAGAGATTCCACAATCAATTTGAATATAAAACTATGAAGTGGTACTTCTGGAGGTAGGAACCTAAGAGGAATTGTTTCCTACAAGGATGCATTGCGAGGCAAAGTATATAATAATTAGAGATGCTAAAATATAATATTGGACCTAACATTATAGGAAAACAATGGAGATAAATCTAACAAAATTAAATCAACCATTTTATGTTCTTCAATCCAAGGTAGTGATTTTCAAATTCAATGGATTTTTGTCCATATCTAATTCTTTGCATGAATGTATTTTTACAAACTAGACTAAAAAATGCAACATATACCTTTTCACATAGTATTTCTTCATTGTTTAGTTTCATAGCTAGGAAAATGTGCAGATAACATTAAAACAAGGACATTGGTTTTAGGAAAATGTAGGGCTCCTCATTACCCATTGGCTCACATATTTCGTTTCCACAAAAATGGTGGCATCAACAACACGAGTATCAGTGAGGCTACAAAATATTACCCTTCCTTTTTGGCTCCACAAGTTACTTAAGGAAATTGGGAAAACCCTGAGATCATTCAAAAAAATAGACATCAAGAGAGTGGAGAAAGGGTTATTTCCCTTCACTAGAATATATGTAGAAATATATCTAAGTATAGTTCTAGACATAATTGGATTTAGTTGAGATATAAAAAAATATAGTGGGCACAACTTCTGGATTATGAAAATATGAAATTCAGATGTCAATCATGCTACCAAAGAGGACGCTTGCAGAACACATGCCTTTAGGAAAAGAATAACTCACAAAAGGGAAATGAATAGGCCCATAAAACGAAAGGATGGAAACCTTTTGATCCCCATCTCATGGAGAATGAAGAAGAAATTATAGAGAACCTTCCAAACGAGGAAGGAGAGGATGCCCCTATCTAGAATGGAGATGCAACCCACAAGAAAAATGGTACAAAATCATAAGTGATTCATCAACTAGAATAGAAGAAAAAATTGGCACATAATGAAGATTGTATGGTGGGCATAATGAGAGTTCATATTTCAGAAAGTCCATATTGATTCAAAGAGCACCCAACAAAGATAACCATGAGTGATTTGGCAATGGTTTTAGTCAACCCAAACATAGGGGGATGGCAAAACATCTAGAAAAATGAAAGGAAATAAAGATAAGTTAAGTGATTACCATCACAATTAAATTATCATGTTTTTGTTATTTTGTTAGTTTTTTCTTATGCGCATAAGCTACAAATATGTCTTTATTGAATGGAATTATCATCTACAAAAAGTAATTTTGATCCTTTTTCCAAATGTTGAATAAAATTATGTGTTTTGTAACCTTTGGAAAATAATTTTGACCTCCCAAATGTCCAAAAACTTATTTAGTTTAAGAAAAACTTGTCAATAAATATCAAGATCTAAATCTCTAAAGAAAAAATGATATTCATAATGCCTATATGTTAGATGTCCTTTGATTACTATTCTCATCATATCCATATCTGGGTAGATACCTAAAACTCTATTTCTAACCTTCATGAATTTGTAATGAATATGACATCCTATGGGTCATATTGACATTCAAGTTAAAACACAATTAGATAGTTGGTGTACCTTGGATAATCTTAGGTACTAAAACTTTATGAAAACATGAAGAATGAAGTTAAATTTAAGGACATGCCTGAATGAAGGGACACGTGGATTCATGATATGAGGTTAGGATAACTGCATGCCATGATAGAACCATACGATTGGCTTTGATATTTTGTATCCATATCTAAGACATTAAATTCCTAGCACCCTAACTGACCAGTAAACCAACATTGTTGATAGAAATTGAAGAGATGAGACTGGATGTATGGGTAGAGGATTGTGACCATCTGTATTCCCCCTTAGGGATTAACGCCTAGGAACTAGGGGTCTTTGGAATAAACAAGGTAGTGAGCAGAAAAGGTAGAAGAAGTAGAAGAGGAGGAGAATAGGAAAGAAAATAGAGAGAACAATAATATCATAGAATATTAGTTCCCCCTAGATGTAGAAACATAGATGTGAGAATGACAATGGAGCACAAGGGGAAAGTACAATATTTTCAGTAGAAGAGAATTTCTTGAGGCCACTAGACTATTTGTTTATATCGGTGTCGCCAATATGAGGATCACTATGGTGATTACAAGTAGAGTGTAATTGGTAGATTACATAGTGGATTTCAATTTTTAGATTGATAAATGCCTTATATGAAATATGGGGATCATGCCCAAGAAATATGTTTGAGGCCATGCAACTAATTTTTCTAAGTGTGTGTGGCTAGTGGGACACTGAATGGATGATTGAATCATAATGGTGATTGTTTTGTATCTACTAACCACCTAGATTGGCTTATCTGTGTCACTGTGGTGCGTACTGGAGATCTCTTAACCACTTTGACAATGGATTGTGAACCCTTCTAGTTATTTCTACTCAAATAAATATGATAGAACATGAATAATGTGGATTCAACCACTTGGACTATGCAATATCCAGCCTAGATCCTAGGGGAATAAGTGAGTTATTATGTTGCTCACAACCAAAGGGAAGTTGAGAAACCACCTCGATAGTTGACTCCATTACTAGAGTGGCCACCAAGCTTTGATGTGAATATCATTTATGCAAGAATCCCTTCAAATTTCGAATCGAGCTCCCAATTGGTCAACTAGAAGAAATTTGTAGCATAGTTGGCCAATATTTGGGTGGAGAATGGAAATCCATTATTTAGTTGCTAACCATCTGAACAAAATAGATAAGTTTAATGCAACTTTATATTAAACTATAAAGTTTAATGCTTTTATAAATTCACATGCTTGGTAAGGGTTCATGAATATGCATGAATTTCAGTGATTGTCTAGCATGTATAGGCCTTTTAATAATAATCATATTATTTGATGGTTCCCAATGTTAAAAAGGATAGCTAAATGATAGGGCAAACTGTATTTTGATTATAATGAATAATATATTATATATATATTAATATATAATATAATTAAAATATAATATATATATAATATTATTATAACACACCATCACAAGTAATGTTTCTTCCATTTTCCTCGATAGCTATTGATATAAAATTATGGGTATACAACTATGACTCTCTATCAGCAGTGGGCTAGCTTGATGTGCAACTGATTATTTTATAGGTCATTTAAATACCCTACTTACATTAACCAACCTATATTAGAGATATAAAGCTAGATACATATGCCTGAACAAATTGAATGAGTGGTATCAAATTGAGAGTGCTCACTTTCCTTTACTATTTCTTATAACTATATATTAGTTCAAAAGTAGTTTACCTCATTGTAAATCCAAGGATTTAATTTATGATAGAGTAATATGGTGGGGGGGAGACTACGCACTTTCCACCACCAATTCCCATTTTCATTTTTATTTCCCTGACTTGCACATGCCTATTGGCATTATTAAGTTAGCATATTGCATTCGTTTATTTTTGTTGATTTCAAATTGATGCATTGTTGTGTGGAATTGATCTCTACCTGAAGGCATGGATGAGATGATCATATCAACGGTGATTGTCAACATGGTTATGTTTCATTGATTAACTATGTTGGTTGCCACATTTAGGTGATAGATTGTACTTCCATTTCAGTTGGAGATGGAGCCTTGGTTAGTGCATTAAAGGGAGGTTGGAGCATTGAAGGAATTTTTCCTTAGGAGATCATCTTAGGTAAAATTACAAAATGCTCAGATTAATAGTTCTCAAAAAATTATTTCCACAAATATATAGAAGTATGAAAATGACCAAGATGATCAACAAGAATCTCAGTTTGAAAATCAGTTAGCGATTCAAGGCCCAAATATGGCATTAATTTGGTGCCATTCCAAAATTTGGCATTAAGTTGGTAGTACTATGGAATTTTGGTTTGACGTTGAATAGGGAAATGGTGGAAGGTCACATCACATCAAATGTAGCCTTTTTCACTCATCGAGTTTCATGAGGGGCCCAATGCCGCAATGCAGTTTAAACGAAGGGGGAAATCCCTCAATTTGATCCATGGAAAATCTTCCCTCCCTAGAATGATGGTCTAAATGAAATAAGGGACCGTCCCCTCTTATTCCAAAACTAGAGGGAGGTGGGTCTCTCAAAACCACTAGGTGGTTTCTCTAGATGCAAACAGTTGGAACTCATTATGGGACCTCGTTTCTTCCTCACAATTAATAACTGGCAGGGATCTCAGAATTTCCACAAAAGTGACCTATTGTGCTTATACATATATTGAGCCTACCATGTGAATCTTATGGGACTATCAAACTAGAAAGGAAGGATGATACATTAGGGACCCCAAATTTTTCAAGTTTAACAAGGGGGTTTCAACATTTTTCATAAATGCCCACTTGGAACCATGATCAACTTGAACCCTATTTTACCTTCCAAAATTCATGACCTCAAGATAGTTAGCGACACACATGAAGAAACCAATAATAGCTCCCTCTGAACTTGGAAAGTGACATCATTTACTGCCAACATGATCAACAATCTCACTTCAATGACATTTATTGGCATCAATGAAAAATAGATCTTAAAAACTTGCTTGTTTCAACGTTTTTCATATGGTGAATATTTCAAAACTTCCACAAACCTAGAAAAATCTTAGAGAACATATAATATATAATTGTTTCTTAATAATCCATTATAAAATTCACCTTGATATAATCTTTACTATCTCCTCTTCCTATAAAGAGCGATATAGAAAATATAATGACCTTTTATGACTATAAACTACATAATACCTTAAAATAAGTTGTATATTTCCCTTATGAATTTTTTTTATAACACATAATATATAGATTTTAATGTTTACTAGCAACCACGTAAGCCACAATATTTGCTTAGATTAAATGGATTAACCTACATATACAGTTAGTACTCATGACCATAACACATTCAACACTTATCTTATTGTTAATTTTATATTTTTACAATCCTTTTAACTCTAAACACATTTTCATAAGAAATTTTGTTTGCTTTTTCAATCCATTCATCAGAATAGTATAGTGCAAACCCTCACAAATTTTTCCATAAAAATATATTTCACCATTCTCTACATTCAAAAGAATTGCTTTGTTGTTTATGAAGCATAAGAATGATTTTTATCTACTACTAGGGGATATTGCATAAAACTATTATTGGAAAATAAAATATAACATGGAAAATATAGGGCCTAAAGTCCGATATAAGATACCAATCCCACTAAACCACAAATAAATAGAAAGTATGCCTAATAACTATTTCAATTCCTTTAATAGAGTATAGGGTCTAAGACTTAGTATTGAAATTTCTCAACTAAGCATGACGAGCTGGAGAACATAGAAGGGAAAAATTCAAAGGAAATATTTTTTTATGCATACCGCAACTAGACAATTAAACATTCTGGAATAACTATAAAATGATTGTCCTTCTAAAGTAGGTTACATCCCCTAGTAAAGTAATAAAAAAAAAAAATATCTCCAGATTAAATCATATTTGAAGAAAAAAGTTAAACTATATCCTCCCATACTTATGATGGGGTCTAAATCTATTAAATAGAGGCATCAATTAATTGTAACATAAAACTACTCAAACAATGCATGCTTAAATTTAAAACATGATTAGTAGATTGATACTAAATTTGTACGTAATCGCTAATTGTCTCCATTCCCACAACATAATCATTTAGAGAACGACCATCCATATTGATGCGAGTATCCAATAGAGAGAGCTAACTAATGGTTAACGATTCCATAAAAAATTCTTTAAGAAAACCTAAAGTAGTAAAAAAATATTGCATATCCTTAAGGATTAGAAAATGGAATAATACATAAAATTTTGCATTAGAGGTCTCTTATTTCATCAGAAAATAGTGCCTTTTCACCTAAATAATAAGTTTTACACTATTACAAAATTGTGATGACCCTCCTACATAGACAAGTGAATATCCATGATAGAAGACACGACAATTTCTACACCATCAATAGGATGCATAACATGTGATACACTACAAACATTAGACGAAATAGGTCATAAGGAAAAATTATTATAAAAAGAAATCTTTAGGTATAAGTGGAATACAAACTGACATCACTCTAATTCTTGTAAAATATAACATGTTTAGGACAATCACATAAAATGTCAATAGTAACATCCTAAAATTCACATGTAAATGATATCTTCTCATTCTCTAACTCGATATATAAATGCTCAACCCAGCATAATAGGGGTATTAGATCAACAATACCACCATTTATACTCAAATGAACTTGTATGCAAGGAACCACTTTCTAATCTAGGGTTTCCATAGTAGCTCTGTAAAACTCCTAATAGTATCCCAAGTAACATTAAGACACCAATATAAAGAATATGATGAGATAAACTAATAATTTTAATGCATAAAAAAGAACCTCTAAAACCCACAAAGGTACAAATGTTGTCAAACCAAAGAAAGAGGACCATTCTAACTTCACTGTGATGGTAGGGACACCTTTATAATATCACATGCCACTCCTTCATATTCCTAAAAAAATAGAGAAAAAATACATCCTTTCAAATGGAAATTTAAACCTTAGTAACAGAAATGAAAAACCAAAACATCATGAAACACAAACTTCATCTTGTGAAGAAGGAAAATTCTCCCACAAATAATCATTGAAATTTCAATCTCACATTAGCTTAGTATCTCTCAAAACACTATAATGGAAGCTTGATCACCTCTCCTCTAAATTTTACTTTGAAAGTAATTTTTTTACTTTTAATTAAGATAAAATAAGAAAAATTGTATAATAAGTCAATAAATTATGTTACATCTCTTTTCCATTTCTAGATTTTAATTTATGTTCTTTTCATCCGCATAGCTTCAATAATATATTATATAAATATTAAAAATGTACATTTTCATTAAATTATGATCAATTGTATCTAATGCAAAACTATTGATATAACATGAAACATTCAACAAGGATCCTTCACTAAACTTGTTGGCATCCTTTTAGATTAGTAATACTAGACATGTTCGTTAGAAACTTCCTTTAACATAATTGAATTAACATCTTAGGATAATGAGAATTAACACTTTAGTTTATTTTTATTAGTTATTATGAATTCATCCAAACAAATGCATATAATTTGGTTTATACACAAAAATGATTTCCTTAAATAACATAATACATTGATTACAATATTACATAAACAATGGTTACAAACACAATATTATAAGTTAATTCTTTGTTTTGAAAGAGGATTAGTTAATTAATTTTCATATGTTCTAGAAAAGAACTATCCAATGTATATCAAGGATAGAAGGCCCAATCCTCTTATGTTAAGGGTTAATAGACTATATTAGGATAATTGTACTAATGAAGGAAATTTTAACCAAGTCATGATGCAAAATGTAATAATGTAAATTGATGTTTGCATTATATTTGTTTCATAAAAATTATGATGAGATAAGACATTATCATGAGTGGGAAGGTATAAATTCCCCTAGTAACATCACAATTGGGATAAAGATAATGATTAACTTGCAACTAGTAAAACCATGAAGTGTATGGGAACAAAATTAATCCTTTCACAAATAAAAGGAACACATATCCTCCCTCCACTATGAGAATGGCTAAATAAATTAAACATAAGACTTATATAATTTGAAAATGGAACTACTCAAGAATTACACCTTTGAATTTAGTATCTTAATCCCTAATTCATAAATTATGCCCAATGGACTCCATGCACAACATAGAAGCATTGACAAAAGGGTCATCCACATAGATATGATTATCCAATAAAGATAACTCCCTATTGGGTAATAATTCCACAAAAAATTCCTCAAGGAATTTTGAGGTAAGAACAAAATCTTCCACAAACTTACTAACATTAAGAAAATGATTAATAAATTAAATTCTCTACTAAAGGCCACTTATGCCATGATAAAATGGTGCATTTTCACCTAAATAAAAAGTTGTGTAATAGTAGAAGAAATCTAATGACCCTTTTGCATATATAAGTGAATATACTTAATATAAGACTCACCAATTTGTACAATATAAATAGGATTCATAGCATCAAATAAACTAGAAATATTTTGCCAGAATAAAAGAGGAACACAAAGTATGCTAAAAAACACCCTTTCAAGCCTAAGTGGAATAAAACACATATCACTATGCTTCTTGTGAAGTAAAATATATTAAGAAAAATCATATAAAATGTGGCTAATAGCATGAAAAAATCCACACATAAATCATAAGTTCTCGTTATTTGACTCCATAGACCAATGCCACCTTCCACAAAAAAGGGAAGCTAGATTTTCTAGAAGAGCACTAAAACTACTATTAGTATCCCTAATAATAATGAAAACACTGATAAAATAAGATAATGAAATAAAATAATGATGTTAACACATAATAATTGGAATCTCTAAAAGCCACGGGGTTATAAAAAATTTCAAACCAAGAAAATATGACCATGCCAACCTGATCATGACAGTAAGGGTCATTCTATAATATATCATCCCAATCCTCCATATTTAAAAATAAAAGAGAAAAAGTAACTCTAAACATGGAAAATTTTAGCCTTACTTAGAGGAAGGAAAGCCCAAACATCATTAATCTAAAGTTTCATGTTGGAAATAAATGGGATTATCTAACATAAATAACCACTGAGGTATCAATCTTACATTACCTTACTACCCTCAAACAACAATGAAGTGGAAACTTGATTGCCTTTCCTATGCTTTTGGCTTAGAAATAATGCATTTTCTAGGTCCACAATTTTCAAAATTGTTACGATAAACTGTAGAACCATCTTCATCACAAAAATTAGTATCTCACACCGTTGTGAAACCAATAAATTATGTATATGTAAAACCTTGACAAAAAACCCTAACATCATCAAACCCCATAAACATGTGTGTGTCACAGTGCATGTGTATTTGTGTTCTTCAAAACACATTACATAATTATAGCATAAAAATTCACTTGAAAGTTACATATATGATTAACATAAAATATCTAAAATGAGACAATGAGTCTTTAAATTATATTACATATCTTCTCCCATTTATAAATTATAAACTCTGTTCTTTTCATAACATCGCTCCAACTCATTAATATATTATATCACTTTATAGGAATATCAATTACAACTTGAATACAATACCGTTGATTGAGCTAAAAGGCTCATTCTACACCCGAAGTATGAAGATGAGATGTTGTCAAATTGTCAGTGTTCAAATTGGCATTTGACACATGTCCCACTTATATTATATATTATATATATTATAACATGAGATATAATAAAAAACAATATTAAATATAGATGTTTTTTATTTGGATTAAAAGTACTATATAATCTTACTCTCTGTGACCATATTAACGAGAAGTGGTGAAAACATTTAACTCATTATCAACCATAAATAAAATACTTCATTTCACATATAATAGAAAAATTAATATATTTATTTGATTGGTTTAATTAAAAGTGTAATAAAACAGCAATAATATCACTCTTTATGTCAAATTTTACACTCTCAAAAAAATTTTAACGTCAAAAGTTTTGATACTCTTTGATACTCTTTTAAATCTGTGGTTAAAAAAATGTATATTAATTTACATGACAATCGAAAAAAAGGCCCTTCATTAAGCTTGTTTCTATTTTTCGAATTTACTAATATTAGAGATGTCACGTAAAAACCCTTACAGTAGATGACTAGATAACACAGCCTTATAGGATTTTTTAATTTTCTTACATATATCACATTCATCCATACCTTAAGGAATTTGATTTAATTAAATATCGTAATTATTTTATAAATTAAATAAGCGAAAAAAAACCATATTAAAATATAAATTAATTATATTTTGTGAATAAAAATTAACTAATTAATTTCCATGTACTCTAGAAATGTGCTCCCACCTATATCGAGGATAAAACACCCAATCATCTTATAATAAAGGCTACACTATCCTCCAATAAAAAAACATATAGATAAGACTAGAGTGAAGAAAATACGAAATAAATCATTATGTCAATGTGCTCAATGTACATCAATATTTGCGTTATATTTACCTTAAAAGTCTTAATATTAATCTTAATGTTGTTGTTAATTATTGAGTTTTAAATTTTTTATTAAAAAAATTATAAACATTATATTTTAAGTATGAGTTTTTTTTGCAATATATTATATTAGATATTATTTTGGGATTTAACTGTGTTAAGTCATTCATCTATGACCATTTCTATGAGAGGTAGTTTTAATTCACTAATTTCTCATGATTTCTTAATAGTTCACTTAGCACTCATTGCATCGGGTGAGCATGGGTGAAGAAGTGGAATTAAAACTAGTGAAATGAATCACATAGTGTCAATCGTCACTTCGAGGTCAACCATCACTTCCGAGGCTTGCACCGGATAACTAGAACTTCCCAAAAAGTCAACCATACCTCAATTACTATCATAAAAATAATCATAGAAAATAACCTCTTCCTATAAACAACTTATAAAACATTTCAATACTGTATTCATTTATATCTACAATTCAAACAGAAATCGTCTTCGATAATGTAAAGCTAACAATGTTTTCTTGAGTTGCAAAATGTCCAAATAAACTCATAGTATAAACAATATATAACAATATTTCAATATTGTATTCATTTATATCTGCAATTTAAACAAACAACAATCGTCTTGCATAATGCAAAGATAACAACGTTTTCTTTTATGGAAAGCTAACATCGTTTTCTTTAGTTAATTTAGACTTATTTTTATAATCTGTTAGCTTTAAACACTTGTACTAATAATATTACTATTTGGTTCACTAGATTTTTTCATATTAAATTTTTATGTGATATATA